>JAAXYX010000052.1:0-86414 GCA_036851915.1 Ptenothrix huangshanensis | reverse complement strand
TAAGTTGAGTTTATATTTTAAAGTTAGATATAATTAGCTGTTGAATTTTATTAGATATTTTATATTATATTTTTATTGCTTTATTATATATGTGGCACTACGGCCATGACTTGAATTTTACTGTTTTATCATTTTGCCAAACTTTCCTCACCAAATAAATACTTTTGCCAAACCTTCCGTTTCTTTTGCCAAAATATCCAAATTTGCCAAAATGGTTTTGCCAAAATGTGTTTTGCCAATCTATCCGCAAATCGTTTGAAAGACATCTCTTACTTATCTGTTACTCGTCTTTACTCATCAACGAAAAAATTAATCCTCAAGTGTAAATCTTATATGAGTAAGAGATGGGTTCATTTCGGAGAGTGTAGGTAGAAAAGCAAGGCAGCTGTTCTTGCCTGGTTCTGTTGATTGAGCGGTTGTAATCGGTTTGCACCTGCACGTGGGTTGGTTTCGTTTGCAAGGACATTGTGGACTAGTGGAAGATGCGATGCCGTCGACGAGGACTCAAGTTGTGTTGACATGATGGACTTGGATGCGTCGTGAGAAGATGAGCAAGTGGTGGCTGCCGTGGGTGACATGCGAGCCAAGCACGGAAAAGTAGCGCAAGGAATAGCAGCTCGGAACTTTCCAACTTTTTCCACCCGATGCTTTATGATTCGAATACCGGGAAACTTTTGTCTGTAGCTCGTCGACTCTCGACGTGATAACATGCCCCTGAGGTCGTCCCTCAATTCGTACCAGAGTCCACCGCCCTTTTGATCTAAGACCACGCATCTTTACTTATTTGCGTAGTTTTATCCACGTACAATCCACTTTGTCTTGAGTGCATTTAATGCCTGTAATTTGAAAATACTCAAGATGCACAACTTGGACACAATTATGTGTTGTTGACCGCAAATTGCCTGCGAGAGAGTTCTAATTGATTGTCTTGACTTGCCTTTTGGCGCTTTTGCTTCAGCTGGACTTGGAACAAGTTGCCACATTTGGGGAAGCACCCGTAGATTTCCCTCAACACTGAGTAGTTTCCGCACGTTGCTTGGATTTGATTTCACTAATTGCTCGAGTACCAGCACCTGATGTGACTGTCGCCTCATGTCATGTCCTGTGTGTTCGTCATCGTGTTCATCCAGTTAGCAAGTAATGGAACAGAAACTGGATCTGGGACACGGCCACACATTCAGTCCCAGGGGGACGTGGCCGTGACAAGAAAAAACCTTGGAGTGAATTACCTTTGTATGCACGCTGCACTAACTGGGTACGACGGCTCTCGTTTCTCATCTGCTAATTGACTCCTTGTGCCCCCCTTTTGCATTCCGCCGCCTTCGTTCCCTTTCCTCGTCTCGGACTCTGACTAACTGCTCCCTCTTGAGGCATCTCGGTAGTCCAGTTCGTAGAAAACGTCTTCTGATTGCGATTTTAGGTTTTATGGCCTCAAGTAATTGCTGAAATCTTAAAATTCAGTGTAGCCTTGCCTCTTACTCCGTTACTTCCCAGTGGTGAGAGTAATTGAGTGGATGTTTTCACGGTACGATTCTGTGTAGTTTGAGCATTTCTGTATAGCAGGATGAAAGGACGAATGCACAGTGCGACAACCATAGCCAAATGACGCGGAATTCTTTAGTCCTACGAGCTATTGGTCGGCAAGCTGTTCGTGCCTGTGTGGTGGGGCAACTACGAACTGAGTTACGGGGCACTAGCAGGTATACGCTTCAAGTGATTCGTGGGTAAAGCGCGGAGGGCATAGGAAAAGGCTTCCTGTAACAAATGGGGCCACTCAATGTCTGTTGAATGTTCGTTTGCACTGCGACCATTACGTGCTGCATCTTGTTAAATGGTGGTTAGCGGGGAAAGAACAAGTTGGTGCAGGCCATAGTCTAATCTAATGAGCGTAATGCTAAAAGTTTACGTGTGACAGTGATGGGAAAACCTCAAGTTGAGGCATTCGGCCACCAAATGTCCGCACACGCCTCACATGTTGACTGTTCCTCGCAGTTGCCTCCGCCGTATCGTAGCATCGTAACTATTAGGTTTTAGAGGCAATTCTACTTAATTGCTGGACTGGCAGTACTTGTCAAAGTCCACGACGAACGAAAAACTTTATTCAACAGATACTGCAACAGTACCTCCCTTCCCACACGAACAAAACACGCACAATTTCCTATTATACTTATACGCGTTTTCTATTCCCTGCTTTTGTCCTGGCGGACGAATGTTGAAAGACGGAAGGACGAAACAAACGGCAGCTTAACTCAAGCTTAAAGTGTACACGTTGACATGCAGAAAACGGGGCGAGACGGGAGAGTAAGAGCAACCTTCGCCGTGGAAACGTCGCAAGTTGTAGTTGTGGAGACCAGACGATTGTGACTCACGATCAGCTGTTTCTTGCATATAAAAGATGTAATTCTTCGCTCAATCAAAACTCAATCTCGTCGTCTTTTTTAAATCCTACCTGGAGTTGCCTATTTCCTCAAGACTTGCCACCACTGTACAAGTGAAGCATTTTTAGCAGGGAACTGGGAATAAGAAGCGTTCAGGCATACACCCAGGGAACCAGGACCAAATACATAGTTTTCAATATTGACGAAACTGCGGTGGAAGGCTGTAATGGATTAGTGTCCGAAAGAGCCAACGTGTAGAGCCAGGCCGACCATCTGCTATTGGGGACAAGGCAGTGGAATATGAAGGGTGGCAGCTGAGGCTGAGAAAAGTGAGTGCGGGCGAGAGATGTAATCATGTGATGAAAGAATTGCGAACGTGGTCGGAGGGCGAATACTGCAAGTACAGGTAAATGTCAATAGCAATCAGGGCAACGAGAAATGAACGCACGACACTATGGAAAGCATGTCGAGGGAAGTGGAGGCAGAGGAGCATAAAGGAAACCGACAGTAAAGAAGATGGCGGTCCCAGCAGGCAGGTAGAAAAAAACCGTTGAAAACATGGAATTAGGCAGGTAGAAGTTATAACCAAATCCGCTGGTGCTGATACATCAAGCTTCTGACAGAAATGCATATTTACTCACAAAGGCGGGAGTGCAAGACCATTTGCAGTCCCGTCTGTTTCTGATGCAATAGAAACCAAGCCGGAGATGACTAGTAATTAGAT
Organism: Ptenothrix huangshanensis; assembly: GCA_036851915.1. Taxonomy (NCBI): domain Eukaryota; kingdom Metazoa; phylum Arthropoda; class Collembola; order Symphypleona; family Dicyrtomidae; genus Ptenothrix; species Ptenothrix huangshanensis. The sequence goes on along the minus strand of JAAXYX010000052.1, from coordinate 83,312 downwards.
CCATCCTCAACACAGTTCAGGTGCATCCAAAAATCTAAAATATAAAATCAATGGAGTTAAAATGCTCTGAAAATGCCCAATGTGCTCAGGGATTTTCGGCGTTTTGGATAATAAATAGGGAATTTTAAACTGGCCAGATTCGGAGGTAATTTGGGAATTTTCAGGGCATTTTGGGCATTTTGAAAATGCCGGGCACATTTCGCCCAACTTGGGCATTTAGCCTTTCAGCAAATTCGTAAAAATAGAGGCGTTCGTATGGCGAAGGTATGTTCTGCGTGGAAATGAATACAATTTATGTACTGAATGATTTGACACATACATAAAGCAAGCTAAAACTCAAACGTACTTATTGAGAAAACGTGAGTTTATCTTATTAATATTAATAGTATCAATTTTAGTACGACCTTCAAGCGAAAAGCAAACCGCATCGATACAAGAGGATTTAGGTTCGGATCCACAAACGTCGGCAACCGCTTTATGCCATACTTTTGGACCACCATTTTAGGCAGCGAGGGACGAAAGTCGGTTTTTGTAGACAGAGATGGCCAAATGATTTTTCCTCGCCCTCACCTCAATGAGGGAAAGAGGTGAGGGCAAGGAATTGCTTGTAATGAATTCTTTTCCTCGCGAGGGCAAGATATCAAACTCCAGCCCTTCCCTCGCCCTCATTTATCTACGCGGGAAAGTATAAACATTATTAATAAGAATACGAAAGAAATGCTACAATTCTCGATTTTAATTGCAACTCCCGAAATCGCATTTCTACTTACAGTGAAATCTCCTTATAGCGACACTTAATCGGACCAATTTTTTCGGACGATATAGGGAGATGACGTTACAGACTCTTACGTCAAACGGCAGGTTTGTAAGCGGGGAAGTCATGTGCGGTCGTTTGATTCTCATCTACGTCCACATCGTTTAAGTCATTAAAATCTGTCTTTATTTTCGTCGTCGGACGCTTTGTTCTTAAACGACATTTGAACGATGCTTATTTATACTGATGATGATGGTACACGTCTGACGACTGGAAAATGAAGATGGACTTCTAAGTGACAAAAAGTCTAACGATTATTAGCAATTTTAGCACATGCAATGCTAATTATTTGAATTCAAAAAATGGTGGTGAGCTCATTGTTGAACCTACTATCTTTAAGCTTCGTCTGTACATTATTTATACTATACTCGCAGTCATAAAACATTACATGGCATCAAAATTTTAAACTTTAAATTTTCATGCGGCTCTGCCGGTTTTTCGCGATTTTACCCAATGAGTTGGTGGCTTCGTCCATTAATGATGTCACCTGCCATGTGCATGGGTCATTTCGACAGTTGGAGACATGTACGTTAAAGAATAGATAGCCTTAAATGTCTTTGGTGAGCGCATTCATAACACGGAGCAAACTTTTTGACGTCATTAACGCATGATTGTCAAACTCCAAAAAATTAGAAAATACCATCTTCTTCAACCTTATCAAACGAGTCAGTCTCCGAGCAACCGACGCCGAATATTAGTTCACCGTTGAAGAAACTTGTTACAGGTTACAGTCCATACCAACCCAGTGTTAGTGAGAAAAAGAGAGCTTCGACAAATTCGTTTTCCTTGAAACCCAACCAAATGTCGAGCATACCGTTGATATTGCGCAAAATAAAATAGCTGCGGTTGACATTCCTCCAAGGGTTAAAGCGGTATTACTCTCTAATGGATTGTCAAATGTGGTCAAATGCATTCTACAAGTTTTAACCTCTGAGATTCTGGACCATGGTCAAGGCCTCTCTTCGGACGACCTTGATCAGCACTGAAGGAAAAGCTAGAGGGATTGCGTAGCAACAAACCACAGTATGAGTCGGATATTCGTTGGGTTTCTTCATATTTTCGAAACATTGAAGAGTATCTTACTGCAAAAAACAAAAATGGACCTGACATATATCCAAATAACAAACATTGATGATCTGATTTGCCCGTCTCAAAAGTGTTACAAATGTCAAGACGCGTCAAAGTTCATATAATGTACAATCACCTATTGGTCTTTCCGCGTTTCCATTGCCCAGTTAAACATTGTCAGACGTCTGCAAAGTATTCTACTGACACCAACAAGCATTTAATCATGCATCATATAAGTGAATTAACTTAAAGCTGAATCCCACCATGCTGGCCAATCAAGTGGAGGCATACCTACTATTGGAAGCGAACAATATCATGGTAGTGGTAGATGCATCATCGAGGAAAGCGTAGGGGTCCAAGGCATCAGCGAGACCTTGTATCCGGACTGGGAGCATTCGCAATTATACCGTACCGGCGTTTTTATCCAGTGTGTGACTGTAATACTTGGTTTCTGGTTAACTTCTGTTACCTAGATGTAGCATGGTGTGATGAGACGACACAACCGGTGATTCCACATTTTGTCTTTGACTTCCATGCTCTGGTTACATGTCCCACCTTTAAACACAGAAAACGCGCTCGCATCTTGTTGAGATCCTGGCTACATAGTCTGCAGCTGGGCGGTTGTGGCGGTTTATTCCTGGACGAATACGGGTTTTGAAGGGCAGTGGTAGTGAGAATAACGTCTCGGTTATGTCTGATAGAACAAACCTGCTTGGCCAGGTCAGATTCATTTTTCTCACGATATGGTGGGTTTGGCTAGCAGCCATGTTAGACTTTTTAAGCCAATCTGCAAAGTTAACTAAATTAAATTCTTTATGATTATCAATTGCATGCATGATCCACGCCATCTGCAGGAACATCGGCAAATTTGAGGTCAACTTCTTGAGGAGGTGTGGATTATTAAGGTTAACGTCGAAACCCATGACTTCCATGGTCTTAACAGTGCTGCGGACAACATTGGCAAACGCTTTCAAACTCCCGGGGCATCTGTCCTTGGATGCCGCTGTCGACTCGATCTTGTCGATTAACGACTCGATTATTTTGTCGGCGAGTTCATGGACGTCCAAAACGTCGGGTACGTTTTCAGGTAGGCAAAAGAAATAAAGAACAAAATCTAGAGCTTTACCTGTTAGACGTTTCTAAAGACGTTCAAAATTCTCGTTGTCAATTAACCCGCACAGCCTGGTAGTCATCTGCTACTTTGAAATGAACAATGGCCACTCTTGAGGGTCCCGACCGAACTTGGGTAACTCGTGCAGAGGTGGATACTCCTTGGCAGATGGGTTGACGTCAGTAAGTTGGAGGCGTCGCCAGACGTCGGGGACGTACTGACGCCAGCACGCAATTAAGCAACAATTAATTAATGATGAATGAAGAGTTCTTCGAAATGAGATGTAGTTTGTACTATAAATACGAGCAAACATTTACTTTTTGATGCTTCATTTTCCTACGATAAGTGGAAATGAAAAAAGCAGTTGCTAAGCTTTCACATATACTTTACCACTAGAGAACTTAAGGGGCATGCAAAAATTACGTTTGCAAATATTGGCATTGGGGGTATAGGTCTTTCACAATACAATGGCAAAGGGTTCCGTGGTCTAAAAAACATTGGCCGCCGAACAAATTGGCTAATAATTAATTTGGCCGCCGAACAAATTGGCCGAAAATGAATTTTACATGACTCATTTTACGTATTTTTATATGCACAAACAGCCTAAGCTCATGTCCAATTTTTTCAGCCACCAATTTGTTCGGCGGCCCATGCATGCAGTGGCTAATTTGTTCGGTGGCCAAATGTATTATTGGCCAAGGACATGGCAAAACCGCCTTACGTAAAATCTATTCTTGATTGTTTGTCAAAACATTTTACCACCAGGTAAAGTTTTGGACGCTGATCATTTTTGTCAATAGCAACAAAAAAATCTGACCGATGGGATTCGAGATAATCGGGGCCAAAGTTCGGCAGATGGCCCAAGGGCCCTATGACTTTAAAATATTGTTTGTGTTTTAAAATTATGAAATTGTAGTATGTATATAGTAATGATTTTAAAGCTGATCATTATTGTCCATTGCATCAATAATGTCTGACCAATAGGAGTCGAGATAATTTGGGTCAAAGGTGACAAAAACTTATCACCCTAACAAAATATTGAAATGGATTGAGTAGGTTGACTGTAAAGTGTAGTAAGTTCATACACTTTCCAGCAAGGAATTGGAAGATAGCCCTGAAAGGGACAAAGCTCAAAGGTAAAAAAAAAGTTATTAATTAATAATAAATAATAACGGTATTGCGATAGAAGCAAGATAATTTACAATACATAATTTAAATAGAGTAGCCTTGTGTTCAGCTTACGAGTGAACAATAAAAATTTTTGATATTCTTAAAAGACAGAATGGTGCTCCTCGCTATTGCAATAATGAACTGTTTCTTATGATGTAATATGATAAAATAGTTACAGCGCCGTATGCCAATGCTAGCAACCTTACGTTACCTTAGTGCTAGTAACCGCTAGTAACCAAATAAGTGTTTTATACTGCTTACTAACTGTAACCACTACATCGGAAACTGATGGTAATACTCCGTGGGCGTGTACCTGAACCGCGATAAACTCAATTTACCACAGCAACTCATCGACCGCTGCGGTGGTTATTGCAAATTACTTTTTCTTACCGCGCGAATCGTACGGGTTTGGGGTCTTTTCTAAGAAGTTTGTCACATTTTTTGAACCTCGCTAAAATGTTTTGCAACCTTAAAAGGGTCGCAAAAAGTATCGTGACCCTAAAAATGAAGAAAAAGCATTGGGGCTTATTATCAACCAATATTTATACGTACATAATACTTAAAAAGCCTCAAAAAATTGTGCAACCTCAAAAAGACGCCAAATGTAATACGGATGTAATTGATAATGGTTTAACTCTACGGTACTGAAAGGTGTGCTGGTGGACTTGTATGGACAAAATGCTATGTAGTCTTCGGATTTGATACACAATGCTTTTAAGGAATTGAAGGAATTGGACTTACGTCAAATTGACTCTTTGCATTCGATATGGATTCCTTTAACGTTGAGAGGCCGGTTGCGTTAGTATAGTAAATGTTGTATGTAAAGTTGTATAATGTATAATTATGACATAATTATGGCAATAAAGATTGGGATTCATTTATCAGGTTGCTGGCGGGAATACAGCTAGCTGTGAAAGAAATTTTCTCTATCTTCACCTATTCTGATTTCTAGATCTCTGCTTTTTTTCTCTAACATTGACACGAAAGAATTTGTAGAACTTAATTGGGTTTATCAGTTGAACGTGGGGGAAGGGATTAGAAATAACAGAAGTATTTAATTTGTAAAACACATACCGAGCAGTCGACTCCGATTGTGAACAAATGGCAGGGAAGAGAAAATGGTCATAAGTGATGCAAATGATGAACACAAGGGAAGATGATGCCGCCACTTTTAATTTAGTTTTATGCACCCAGAGAATGATATTAGGTTCATGCTGAGGATGGTAATCGTGGTCCATTGGGCAAGTACGTAGTGCAAGAAAGAAGACAGTTCATGACTCACTTGTGTAACGGTGATGACGAGAACCCTACAGGAGAGGCAAAGGAAAGATGGCGAGGAAAGCTGAGAGCAATATCTGGTGGTGTAATTACGCAATTGTATGGGCTCCGTACAAGTAGAGGAAGGTACACATGTCCTTGTAACAAAACTAAAATAGGTAGACAGCATTACGAGAGTCCATAGTGGGATTGAAAGTCAATTAACTCCAATGCACACTCTTGCTTATGGGTTGCGTGAATAAAAGATACACCTCTGAGTTAGTTCTCTTGCTAATTGACTGCATTCAGATTTACCCGCGTAATTATTTACCTGTCCTTATTCCGTCATGGGCTTTATACGTGGATGGTTGGTCGGAGGCAAGTGCCAACAACGAGAAGTCTGACATTACTTTTGAGGCCAGTCTTTAAGCTTTTAACTTGAGGTCAGAGGCATGTGTCTCCATTAGCGGGTGAAACAACAGCCCGTGGCGGACAACTGGAACGGTCCCATTACCCACAATTACCGACTGAGAATGTGCGTTCGAGAGCCAACTTGGACCGGGGCTTGCAGGGGAACAGATTGGCAAGTGTGCTATTACACGTAAGCACAGTCGTTGAGTAATTCCGGTCGACACAGCCTACAATTCACGTCTGACACTTGCAATTACTCCACACAGCCTCGTCCATGCTCTGCTTGCCCTACATGCGACCCACCAGGAGCGCTGTGTCAGCATCCAACGAGTACGCTTATTAGTAATTCCAGGGTACATTGTGCACACTTGAGCTCCTCTTACCTCCTCACGCCCATTCGCAATTCTACTCCGTCCAACAACGCTTCTCTGGATGAACCCACATCAAGCAAGTCCAGCATTTTTCACCCATTTTCCCATCAGCCGATCCGCACCAGCTCATAATTACGTCTTTAGACTGTCAACGACATCACTGGGTACAAACATGAACAGTCCCGCGTCCCGCCAACACAACTTCGCCTTCACTCCAACTGGGCCCGGCTCCCAAATATCGTATGGCTGCGCCTTACTTGGACAATTATGCTCCCTCGATCGAGTAGTTGACAAGCGGTAGTCTGCGGCCAAGCAGTCAAAGGTGGAGGATGCTTAGGCAACGACCAAGATACCTTCGTAACTTGTATTAACTATGATGGCAAGTGAAAGACGTGATGCTGTGTCGGTGCGCCAGTTAGGAAGAACTTGTGATGCGAGGTTTTAGAAAAATAATGGATATTTATTTACAGCAAGTGAGTCCTTAGGTGGACCACGACACAGTGAATATGTTAAGCTATGTAGAAAAACAAAAAGATGAAATGCCTATCGGAATGGGATGTGGGTAGCTGTTGTGGAAGCTGCTGCGATAACTAGTAACTATGTAAGGGCACTGTGGTGCAGCCCAGGAACAGCGATAAGTACCAAGTAAGAGCTACGATGGAGCAATTAAATAACAAGAAAAGTGAACAACTCAGTTGGCGCCGAAGAAAAGAAGGTGACGAGCGATGGGACGAGAGGATTTAAGGGGCAGTTGGAGCCCCAGCCACGCACCACACCGGCTCAAATGTGACGAGAAAGAGTTGGAAGGGAAAAGTCTTAATCTTTGTTCTCGGCAGTGCCTTCTTCCCTGCTGTCTCGACTGACCACGATCCAGTTGACACTCGCCGCACTGGGATTCGCCTTGTCGCCCTGCTCGCTCGCTCGCCTCGTTCCCGCCTCAATGTTCCTCGAGTAGTTGGTCGTCGACACTTCCGGCTTCTCCTGCCCGCGGTTCCACGGCTGCTCCGACCCACTCGCGAACAGAATGTAGATCAAGTTGTCGAAGCCGTAGATGGCAGCAGCGATGAAGAACACGATCTGCCATCTGTCCAGCGAGGCCTGCAACCAGCAAGTCATCCTTGTCACTTGAACCACAAACAACTTGAACCAACTAAACTGAAACTTACGGAATCGTTGGTGAGAAGCCCGGCCACGTACGGAGCGACAATGCCACAGAAATTAGCAGCTGTGTTCGTGATGCCCATGAGGATGCCCGCGTGGTTGGCTGCGATGTCGACGTGGTTGGTGATGCAGCCTCCGTTCACAGCTCCGTTGATGCCGACGGCGAGCGTGAGAACGATGACAGTCATGACGGGGTCACATCCCAAGTACGACACTCCAATCAGAGCTAGCGCTGCACCCCAGTGAGCTACACACAAACCAACAACGCATGTCAACACAGTCCCTCTCAACCTTCACTTTCTCCCCCTCAAATCTCTCACCGATCGAGTTGCAGATCTTCCGCACCGTCACCACTCTCAAGATCTTCTTGTGAACCAAGTAGTCCGCCAGGTACGTGAGCACAATCGAGAACCCCCAGCGCACCAGCTGCGGAAGCGCTGACATCCAGCTATTCTAAAAACAACAGTCACCACAGATGTTTCAGTGGAAAGCTATTCCCGTATGTACACAGAGACTCTCATCTGATTGGGGCGTAAGTGTTCGGGGTAAAGGAGAAGGAAAGTGTGAGGTCGGACGTACTTCTCTGATGTTGAAGTGGAGCACTGTCTTCATGTAGGTTGGCAACTCGGTGAGCAAGGTGTAGAGACCCCAGTCCTCGCCCACATGTGCCACCAGAATAGCCCATAATGGAACAGACGTTAGGATGGCCCTCCAGGGAGTGGGTAATTTCTTCTGCACACCAATTAAAGCCATGCATGAGCAATCCCTCCAAGTAATGCACCACGCCACTGAGTGAGCATCGCGGCACAAGTTCGGAGCCATGAGTGAGGGAGACAGGCGAGGGTGGAAGGACTGCAGTCCACGTAAAGAACAAGTGGAGTGCTGTGGAGTATTAAACGGAGCGTTCCTTCGCTGTCACTCGTCGCCCACACTCATGGGCACTTGGGACGGAAGACTTACCCCGGAAGACTGCTCTCCGATGGATCCCTCAATGTAGGCGAGTTCTTCGGTGGAAATGCGGGGGTGAGTGGCGGGAGTGTCGTACATGAGGAAGCACCAGAACACGAACCAGAGGAGACTGAACGAGCCCAACACGTAGAAAGCAGACGGCCAGCCTCCAAAGACATTCCAGTCAATGAGGTAGCCGCAGGCGACGGTCGCTGCCGCCGTTCCGAACTGAGGACCTGCGATGTAGAGAAAGAATGTGAAGGTGGTGCGGGTTATTGATGAAGTGATTGTGAAAGCCAGTGGCACTCACCCGCGTACACGATGCTCACTAATTTGCTCCGCTCGTCCGGTGGTGCCCACTTTCCGAGGACGAGATGCATGGCGGGCCAGACGACGCCCTAGAGGAATGAAGAAGGAGAGCTTGAAGGAGAGCTTTTGGCAAGAGTTGAGGCAAGTTGAATAAAGAATGGTTTTGACGTGAACTTACTCCGGCGAGTCCTTGTAGGATTCTGACGACGATGAGTGCAGTGGAGCTGAAGCGAGCTGCGGCGGGAGTAACGAGCGAGAGGATGGCAGTGAAGAGAAGTCCGAAGCCGAGCGGCCACTTGGAGCCGTAGCGCTGGGCGAGCATTCCTCCGGGGATCTGAGTGAGGACGTGGCCCCAGAAGAACGAGCCCAGGATGATTCCCTGCTCCTGCCGTGTCCAGTTGAACTCGCCCTTCCTTGAGTCGAGCGCCTTCTCCTTGGACTTGAGACTGCCGGTCTTCCGGCGACTAGCCATGATCATGCGGGCCAGAAGACTCTTCTCCTCCGTCCGATTGCTCTCGGACATGGTGGCTGCGTCGAAGCGCTCCTTGAGATGGATGCAGGTGACCTCGACCCCCGACATGTTCTTGCGGGACACGTGGTCGTTGTTGGAGGGGTACGAGAGTGTGTTGGTCTTGAGCTCTGCCTCCTCCGTCCGCACCATCGCCACGATCGTGATGGAGAGGTTGAAGCGCAGGGCGTAGAGAATGCACATGGCCCAGAAGCCCATGATGATGGTGGTGTGGCGGGCTCCCCAACCTGCGTGTTCAAACCAGTCTTTCACTTGTCCACCAAATTACCATGTGACCACATGCCGTGGACCTGACGTACCTTTCGGACTCTTTGGCACGGAGATGATCCGACCCGCGTTGCTTTTATTCGCTGCCATGCTGACTGCGTCGCTGCTGGATCGGGATGTGACAGCGCTCGGATCCGCGTGTCAACGGAAGACAGACTTTGATGACTCTGGAAGAAGATGACGGTGTGATTAGTGTGATGGTTTGGGGAGCGAGGGAACGCTTGGTGCACCTGAGCAGACTCAACTGATCCTCACGGACAGCTCTTGGTGGTTTTTATAGAGAATGAGAGTTGAAGGGAGCGGACGGAGGGAAACGGAGTATCGGAGGTCGGTGGACGAGGGAATGAAGCGGAAATGAGTAAAGAGCAAGTGACGCGGGAGAAGGGGACGCGAAGGTGAGGCAGCGGTTGACAGTGCGTCTCAATATCGCCTTGTCCTTGTGAGTGAGTTGAGGAAGGAGATTAACTCGTCGCTTTCTACCTTCCTTCATTTCTCGCCATTCTCTCACTCACGTACGCCTCCGTCTCATCCACTCGACTCATTTATCATCATCATCCACACCACAACAACATCCACATGAATAACAATCGCATCTCCACCTCACGCACCAATCCAAATATCAACCATCGCTCGTCAACCACGCTAATTCATTCACGCCTGCTCCGAATCCCAAGCAGCTTCCCCAAATCTCCCGTTTAGTTCCTTAACTCCATCCTTTTTATCGCAATCTTTCATTGAGCCTTGATAGGAACGAGTTGAGAGAGGCTGTAGGTGCAGATCCATCCACGGAGGAATGACTCCACTGCACCTTTCCAGCTCCTCTCCACCAGCCACTCCAGCCACGCAACGAACGGAGGAACGGCAGAACAAGTGTGTGTTGGAAGACGGAAGTGGAGGAGTGGAGCAGGGAATGATACATTTTAATTAGCCTCACGTTCTTGTCGCTTTCCTTGTCAACTGACGAATTCTCCGACGCTTTCCTTCCTCACGTACTCAGGTGTGGATGGAACGAGAGACGAAGTGGAGACGACGACCAGATTGGGTTCAGCCGAGTACACGGAAGCTGAGAGAGGTTAGTGCGAGCGCAAGTGGGATCTCGATCCGCTTATCCTTATCTCTCCAACTACGTTACTCAAATAACTCTACTTGAGATTCCCATCCTGGGACCTTTGAACGAATCACAGCCATGCGAATCACTCCAGTCACGTCACTTGGAGTTGTTGCAAACGCAAATTCCTCCGCTCGCTTCAAAACCACCATCCCGTCCTAACCACCGCTTAACCCACCACAGTCTTGACTCCAATCACCATCGCCAATCGCACTCTCTTCCAATTCCACCCAAAACATCAAACCACATTAGTCCTTAACGCTCCTGTCGCTTCCGCCAGTCATTCATCACTAGTTGCTCTTATTCTGCACTAACGATAAGTGCCAACACTCAAAGCGAAAGAAAGCAAAGCCAAGGCCTGGTAAAAGGACGAAGGAGGAAAGGTCATTCGTTTGTCTGTCCTTGTTATTCATTCGTGTCTTGAGACTTTTCCTCAAGACTAGTAATTGATTGAAGATGCAGGAGAGTAATAAGTAGATGAGGTGGACACCGGAGTGTAGCTGAGGAAGCTCGCGTCGACTCAACTCCCGGCTGAGAAGGTTGCCAGGAGGAAAGGAAGGCTCATGTTTGGAATGGATGGCGACAAGCAGTGCTAATCCTCACAGCTCAAGTCGTTAAGGCTAAGACAGAGATTTGAATTATGAATTATACTTGCACGCCCACTCATTTCCAATCAGGCACTAGCGGCGTACGTAGGAACGACGAACAATACTTGGTGTGTGACGCTGAGCCTCATCACGATGACAAATGCAATAAACAAATTAGAAAGTCAAATTTGAAATGCATTTGTCCGATGTAGAGCCAAGTATGCGTCGTCATAATAAATGATGTAATTAATTAATTGTGGTTGGGAAAAGGACTGTGGGATGAATTGAATGTGGTTGGGCATGGACGTGGATGAGCTGAAGGAAAACTTGTGACTCGGTTCGTCATTTTAACGAACAAGTGCAAAGTTAAGTGTTAAGCGGGGAACTGACGGATGCTCGTTTGCTTTTTCCCTCGCCGTCTTATCTTCTGTCACTCATGAGTTTTCCTTTGAAAGAATGACGCAGGATCTGTTGATCCGCTTCTCACCATTTTACATGAGAATTACACTTGACATACTTGATTGACTCAGACTCGATACTTGCACTTGGCACAATTGCCACTCAATCGTAAACCATTAATGGACGAACTGCGACACTAACATTCCAATTAAAGTCACGTTAATATTCAAAATTTGCGATTAATGTTGCTCACGTTTTCCATCTAACACACGCACTGTCATCCTCAACGTTTCCGCCGACACTCCCTCGCACCCACACCAACACCAGCCACCCAAAGTACAACGCAAATTTTCAACATTAACCACGTCGAATTAGTCAATACCAGAAGGAAACAAACAAGGAATAATATAAATTAACCTACCAGCTGCATTCACTCGCTCCTTCATTCCCATTACCCTAAATCATGGCCTGTAGCTGTCATCTGCCCGTGTACTCGGAACAATTGCCATTCAAACACAATTGCACAGTTAAAAATTAACTCGCAATTAATTACACGCCATGTCGTCAGTGTCGTCACGTCGCCAGCCGTCATACTTGCAATTACTCGCTCCTAGCTCCCCTAACAATCCGCCTTGGTTAATTGCGAAATAATTAAACCTCAAATTCAATGTCAGCGTCTACAGCCAACTGGCACAGTCAGATGTTATGCCGTGACAAGATGAGGGCAATCAATTTAACTCAATTGTCCTTTCGATCTGTAGCAACTTTATCATGGACAGCAAAAGCTGAATGAGGTAAAAATTAATGTCAAGTACAAGAAGGAAAGAGGTGTCCATGGAGCTGCGCTTATGCAACGGACCGCGATCCAATCATTTCCAGTTCTAATGAATTGTAAAGGCGCGATGGGACAAAGCATGAAGTGCCGCAGAAACGACTGGGGCAGCTGGTCTGGATTAATTATTCTACTCGTAAATCGGGACGTGGGGAAGAGGTGAACGCCTGCGACTTGAAATCCGTCGTTTCCTCAACTGACCGGTCTAACCTTTACCCCGCGACCTGGTGATTGAGAAACGGACTCGGAGATGGTATGATATGTGGTTGGAGACTAAAGCTGAAGTCTCTGCGCGTTGACTTGTTATGTGAGGTGAAAGGGAAAAGTTAGAGATTTGCTAATTGTTCATGTCGATTGTTGATTTGAAAGTTATGAATTACCTGTGCTGACGTGTGTGGTATTGTGTGCGCGGACGAAGTGGGCTGTGGCCAGTGAGGAATGGCGAATCCTGAAGGAGTGAATTCGCGGAATAAGGGCACGGAAGAACAAGTGTCCGTGGAGACTGACACGAGATGTGGCACAAGACAGTTGCGGCTGTGGATTGGCTGGACGTGGTAATTAGAAGACGACGACACAGGACAGTGGAATCTACGACGAGGATGACGAGAGTGGAGACGGAGTAGTCAAGTTGGGTGATGTAGGAAGGAATGAAGAAACAATGAAACGGGACGATGGATGATTGTCGAGGAGTGGGAATTGAGACTGTTGGTGTCGGGGGAGTGAAGCGACGCGAGACAAAAGTTCCTTGCTCAAGTATGTGGCAGCTGAGTGATGGCGATTTCCTTGGGGTTCGTCGAGTAGTTGTGGCTGAGCATGAGTGGACTCAGCACGACCCGAACAAGAGACTGGGGTCAAAGGTTACGCGCCTGGTCCTTTCTTTTCTCGCTTCTCCTTCCCTTGCTCTCCTCTTGGTTCCGTTCAATGTTCTCTAGAACTGTTCGTGCAAAGTAGACTGCAGAGGTTGAATGGCTCATAGCGAATCGTTTGTTATTGCTTACTTAGTTATTTTGATTATGTTATTAATCACATTTGGACATTGTTCCGAATTGTTGAAATGAAACGTCATTCAATTCATGTGCAGCCCCAGCCACAGCCTCACTCATTCTACCCATACATACTCCCTTTTCCATATCCATTCAATTTCTTTTCAAACCATGTTGCATTCTAATTCCGCTCCCAGTCTCCAACTACAACTCCACTATTTTATCTTCAGTTTCCCTAAATACCAATTCGAAAACTGCTACACAAACCAATCCGCCCCCTGTCCACCCACAGCAAAGTCTGCTCTCTACAACTTGTATGTCGGCCTTGGAACCATCGCCTCCTACCAAAACCTCCAAACATTTTCAGGTCAGTTTCTTAAAAACTTCCAGTTGCGCTTCTTTCACAACTTGCGCAAGAATAGACAAGGGACTTGTCACTTCCATGTCTCTATGTGCTTCCTTTATTACGATTAGGTTTTCCAAACCCCTCAACAGTACCAACGAATGCACACGACGCCGAGACCGTTGTAGGGAAATCCTCCCTGTACTTGACTAAGAAACCAGCAGTTGTATCAAGATGTAGCGTGGATTCTGCCGTGTAAGTACAGCATCGTGTACACTCCAAACATTGCTGCATCTCTCACACCAAACACACCTACGCTTTTTCAGTCTATCTTAAAACCAAGTTTGAATGCATCCATAAGCAACTAAAACCTCATTTTTAAGTCCAACAACATTTTACTCAATTTAAGATTTACTTGAGATGCACCCAAGCTTCGTTCAATATAGCACTAAAATGTGTTTTATGTTTCCCGCTATTTACATGTGTTTTTTCATGATTTAAGATTTTTATTTTGGCTAATAATTTATTTGCCAGTTCCAAAATATTCTTTATGGCAGTTACGAACTATTTTTTTAGACTGTTACAAAATATTCTTTAGTAAGTCTTTAAATAGTTGAGCAGTTTCTGGGTGCAGTTATTTTGGTTATTTGGCAGTAAATTTGGTTTTTTGGCAGTTCAGAGATGTTTTTCTCCTTCACAAGATCTTACTCAATTACTTAAACTGAAACTTGTCGTGTATCTTCGTGTCATCGATATGCGATTTTGCCTAATATGTCTGTAAGCGAGTTTGTGGTATTGCAGTTGATTTAAAATTGTGTAACATTTAGACAAAGCAACACACAAATGTAACAACAAACCCAACAACGAAACGCCCTGGAAAAAATTCTGCAGCCTTTTATTCCCGGATATGTAATGAGTAATCACATCTTTTATAAGAAATAATCTTTAGTTTCATATTTTGAACCGATATTTTTAATCTTTTAACAACTGCCAAAAAGCGTAGTTTAAACTGTTGATTTTGATTAAAATATTTCTTGATACTATTACTGCTACGTATAACTGCTAGAAAAAATAGTTTTTGCTACTGTTAATAAAATTATGCCAAAACAAATACATAAATATGACTGGCAAATAAAAATTCATTGCAACCGAAAAAAGAATTCGTCTTTTATTTTTTACAAGGTAGTTAGTTGCTCCGGAAGGAAACGGTACGACTAATACACCACATTGGGACACTCAGTAGTTGAGTGTTGACGGGACAGAGGGAACGCTGTACTTACGCTAGTCCTGGGCCCTTAACAATTACCAACAACTGAGGTTAATAATGATTAATAATGCGAATCAATGTGAAAGAGCGAACAATTTGATTGAGATTGAGGTTGTGCGTGTCTTGTGTTTGATTTGAGTGGCGGCAGGAGTAAATCACTTGGCCGGTGAACAGACCGACTGGAATCTTAAGCTGCATGGCATGGGTGTGGTGCGGCAGGAGTTATGGCATCAACCGCACAAGCTCCAGGTCATCACCTGACCCAGCTCCAAGCACCGAAGAACAAGACCGTACTTGCGATGGTGCAGGTAGACTGTAACTGCATGAAGCGCGTCTGGCGTATGGAACACTGAGAATACTTGCTACATTTAGAGAAACCTCTGCGGTTGCTTTCCCTCAGATTGGAAGAGCACGTGAAGCGCATTTGAATTCCATGGTCCTCCAACGTGCGTCCCACCTGAAAGTACAGAAACTCGGGAGAGCATGTGGAATGCCAAAAAGGTTAGGAGATGCTAGAGTTAGAACTAGAAGCGCATCGGACTCATCCGAGGACAGGAGAATGCTTGGCGGGACTCATCTGAGTATCTTAATTGAATTCTTTGCTTGTAGAGGAGCAAGTTGAGCACATGTGTGTAGAGCGAGATGATGAATCTTCCCAGCATTCCATCACACGAACCTTAAGCGGCTGCTAATCAAGTCCACTGAAATGATGTTCAAGACGCTCCTGTGAAAACCAGGCATTGAGCATTGAAGTGCAAGTTGCATTTAATCGTGTCTTTGGTGTTTGCGTGTGTTGACTCGTGAAAATCCAAGCACTTCACTTCCGCCGCTAATAATAACAATATGCCATGCGATGTGGTTGGTGGGTGCGGAAGGCTGACCTGGCTTTCGTGGAGTGTGTTGGCATGAGCTGAAATGACAGTTTATGACTATGTCAGTGGGGAAGTTGGTGCATACGTTGCGCGAGGTTTATTTGCACAAGTGTTCCGCGTCTGTAACTGCGGACGTGTAGGCCTTGTTCGGGAAAAGGAATGGTGTTTGAGCTGAATGAAAGGAAAGGTGGAAGTTAAGAGTGGACGGAGGTGGAGGAGGCGAAAGGGAGAGACGGAGGAGGGAGACGGAACTGCTTAACGAGCTCCAGACCGTCATAATAGCCACTTGGAGTGCAACAACTGCGTCGCAGCCAGCTGCAGCCAGAGTTAATGACGACGCACGGGAGAGAGTATGTGATGCGAGCATGAAAACGCAGTGTTGAAAGCGGCATTAGATTGAAGAAGGTGCCGGGGAAATAATCAAGTGGGATTATCAACCAGCCCCGGAATCCGTTGAGTAATAAGAAGCAGTGGCATCATTAAAACTGAGATCTCCTCCTGCTCTTCCACGCCGTCGCCCGCACCCGCACCACAACGAGCTCATGATGAAGAGGCCACACACGGACACGATCCACACAGCAACTCCAGCATCGTCAAATCAATTTCCCAACGCATTCCTTTCACAGACTCGGCAGTGTTTTATTCCAGGAATCCGTGGAGGAATTTTCACCTTCCGCTTTCTACTCACCTCCGTATTTACCTAGTAACACTGCCCCACACCACACCAACTGATCCCAATGCCTCCTACTCTTGTCTCGCCACGCTTTAAATCAACCCATGTCTCCAAATTCAATCCCATGCACTTCCCTAGCTTCTCAAGGAGTCCTCTGTGGAAAGGATTCAAGTACAAAGATGCGCATCTGACCGACAAAACCACTCAACTTACCGCGTCTTCCATGTCAGTAGGTCACGGAGAGTGCCATGCCAATGCGAATTCGCGTGGCTGTGGTTAAAAGTTGCACGTGAACAAAGTGCCGCGAGTCGCTCTTTTGAATGAGCTTTGCGAGTATCAAGTGATCGGTAGAAATTAGGAGGTGGGAAACGAGCGGGGGATGTTTGCTCGGACGGACGAAGCGTTGGAGAAGGGCGAAAAGAAGAAGAGTCGAGGAAGCGGAAGTAGAAGAGGAAGGTCAAGGCTGGTGCTGGGATGAGTTGAGTTGGATCCAACGTAGATTTGCATTATTCAACAAGATCCGGTGTGGCCAAGTCCAAATCAATTTTCCTCACGCCTGCAGTACTTGCGTCTTTCTCCGGTGTGTGCTCTCAGTGCTTACGCTTCAGTTATTCCAACGGATCTCCTTCACCTTTACCATTTCCCTTCCAGCCGGCCATGTCACAGGATCCGGTCGTCGGCGCCTTGAGATTGCCATGGAGCAGCACTGACTGCAGCAGCCGGCACACAAATGGTCTAGTTCTAAGCCGTCCCGTCATTTGCGATGAGTGAGGTGAGGAGTTTGAGTGAATGACGACGACTGCTGTTGGAATCTTCGGTGTTTAGTTTTTGAGTGAGAGTCCGAGGTTGTTAGGAGGTGCTCGGGAGAGTGGGTAATTATCATTTACTCAATGAAAAGGCGTGATTGCGTTCTGAGGACTGTGATTATGTGGAGGAGTGAGAAGCATGTTTGGTTGTTGGATGAGTGCCGGTTCGTTTGGAGAGCAGTAACGGTTTGGGTGAGCGAGTAACTGGCTCGTAAGCATCGACTGTGTGGCTGTGTATGAGGCGTGAGGTGGGTACGGAGTAGCGGGAAGTGGTTCATCCGTTGATACACGATCGAGTAGTCTTCTCGTAGTTCTCATTCGCAACGAGGTGGTGATGCGAGGAGCTGACAGGAGATGGCAAAGCCCGTCTCCAACTCCCACTCTACCAACACACCAAGTTGCGAAAATGGTTGCGAACAACTTGCGCCCGGATTTCCACCTTCCAACCGCACAAACTCTTCTTCCAAGCTGTCCTCACTTGCACGCAATTCCTCGACAGTTCCAATCTGTTGTCCACGTGTCGCTTTGTTTTTATTGCGAGCATTTACATAAGGCAGGACGCACGTTGGAATGACACTCAATTACACTCTCACATTTCCTCACTTGCTTTGTCTCTTTCCTTGCGCTAGAACCCACAACTAGGAGTTGGTGCTGTAGTTGAAAATGGAGTGAAACGCGTGAAATGGAAAGAGACGTGGTAGGTGTGGAATTGGAGAGGAAAAGTGGCTGGAGTTGCAATTGAATAAATGTGAACTGGAATTTGGAAGCGTTGCTAGTTGCCCCTGCTGGTGAAGGAAGGTCTGCGTGTGTCAAGCATAGGAATAGAAGGCGGAAAAGTTGGCTTTAAGAGATGACGAATAGGAATTCCATTTACCCCACGCCAAGTGTCATTAGCAACTCCGACGGTGGCACTCAACCTCTGCGTCGCGGGCCATGGCCTGGGAAGGAGCATTGCGCGTTGCCCACGTTCCTAAATGCAATTCGCACACCGCTCTCAAACAAGACTGGAACTGGTGCGAGGAAATGCTGATTGCCTGGGCCTTTCCACGCTCCTCTCTCCTTTTGTTGTTACAAGGGAACAGGTGCTGAACTCGTTGGAAATTTGATTTGGCTCCGACTCGCTTCACTTTGGAGTCAAGCTGAGGGTTTGCCGTGTCGCAAAATGCGGTCCTGTTTCCGAACGGCGTGTCAACTTTTCCAACTTTTCCTATCCCACACAATCTCAAGGACTCGTTGTAGACCAAGTGAGGAGGCAAGAGCTTTCATGTCAATGCCTGCGCTCCATTCATGGCCACTGGACTTGGAACGAGTGTGATGTAAGCGTGTGGTGTTGGTTTGAGTGAGATGAGGACTGACGCTAATTGCTCTGCACTTGGCTAGTAACGAGGTCTGCTGACCTGCGAGCATCGTGCGGAAGGATTGACTTCGTTTCAGCCACTTGACGCCACTTCCAGTCCCTTGGCACTCAGCCGGGGAACATTCCACTACCACTTGGACCACCAGTCCACACTTGACTCCAGCGCTTGGCTTTCCCCACTTCTCTCCCTTGCTCCACACTTTCTCAACCGTTTCCCCAACTTTCCGCTCTCTTTCTCTCGCAACTCGTGCAGTCGCGTGCCTGGCTTCCCGCTCGCAGTCTTCCAGTCCTCAAAGCCACGAACACATGGAAAGCTTGAACGGGGCCCACTTGTAGATTTTCGGATTTTCTTTCGGTGACATGATGGGCCGTTTGGAATATTTACACGTTGGTCCATTTCATCATCATTCTCGACTGCGGCTTGTGCTGGTGGGTTGCCACGCAGCCACCTGCAATCAATGCAACTAACCATAAAACCGAATGGAGCACTTGCCGTCCCTAATGTCCTCTTAACGCATTCATTCGTCCGGATGCTGTGTGAGAGTGCGGTTGACGATCTCATCTCTTCCTTAAGCCCTTCAACCTGCTCTTGCCATTTTTCTGCTCGGCTCTTTCCTCGCCACTTTGGCCTGAAATGCCGGTCTGATTTAGGATTTGTGTGGATGTGCGACATGAGACGCGAGAGTGAGGAAATTAGTTGTTGATTGTCATGGGCTGTGGTGGTTTGTTTGTGGAGCGGGACTCAAAGTGGAAATTGGCTGAAGGAGATAATATTTTGATGAAGACGAGTGGAGAGGTTTGGTGCGGTTTATTGGGCGTGGAAGGTTGGGCGACGTTAGTGCGGTGGATGCGTGGGGAATGTAATCCGGAAGGTAAATATTGCGAGTAAATGGTGAAAGTGGATGGAGTCATTGGATGCGAGGATGTGGCTGTGGACTTGTGGAGGGATGCGGTGGTGATTGGTGGGGATAAGTACAAGTGCCCAAGAAGTAATGGCTACGGTGGACTGGTGAATGGGAGCGAGGAGAGCTCGTTGCACTTATTTATGGCGTTGGAGGACTGCGTGTAAGATTGGGAGAGAGAAGAGACCGGAAACGAGTGGGTTTTGATGTGAGCGCTGGCACTCGGTCCACAACTGGTGCGAGTGGCTCGATGGCGGACAAGTGGAGAGGTGCGTTCGGTGTGCGGGAGCAGCGAGGTGTGGGTGAGTGCAGACACAGCGCTCGAGGATCAATACACATTTTCTGTCCGTTCCACTTCGTAATGCAGTTGAGAGGGAAAATATTGACGTTGTACTTGACTTACTATCCGCTCCTCGCCACACACACTTGCCTTCCTCCTTGGCTTCGCTCCCACTTCCCTCCGCTTCACTTGAGCACACCGGCACACAGTCACATTACAGCCTTCCGCCATCCGTCCCAGCCAATCCACCTAAATCCAACCGATCATCTTTCCCTGCACCCACAGCCAAAGCCAAGGCAAATTTGTTCTCATATCCCACATAATCCCTTCCCAAATCCCGCCATGTCTTCCTATTTACTCTCTTCCGACCCGCACGCAGCCATGGCTCATCTTCATTCAAATCCAAGTACATTTTCAATTTCCATCGCCTCGTCGAGTCACTGGATTCCCTCGCATTACCGAACCTCACATGCTTCACTCGTAGTGAGTAGAGCGAAGTGGTTACAAGAACAAATGCAAAGTCGCATCCCGAATAAGCTGATGGTCAGTAGTTAGTCAAGTTGGTGAACAAGAGATGCGAACAAAGTCCGAGTCAAAGCTCAGCCGGGAGCGCAAACAAAGGACAGGCACAAAGAATACGGGACAAAGGCGGAAACATGTACACAAAAGCAGCGAACTGTGCGAGAAGACAAAAGCGAAACATGAAAAAATGAGCAAGAAAAATGCCCGACTTTCTTTGTTGCGGGACACGTAATCCAGCTTTGAGGGATTAACTTTTATTATCCCAGCGTATGTATTCGCCAAAATCCGCCTGGATTCATTGAGCATGAGAGCAGTTGTGTCTCTGTACTCAGCACAACTCGGGGCACAATTCCTCCACCCAGCCACGAGATCACCACGCAACTACGAACGAGCACTTTCAAAAGGATTGAGATTGTCTTTGATTTAATGACTTGATCGCCTCGCCACGAACTACCAACCGCTCCCAACGCATCTTTCAGACGCCACTCTTGTCCCGTGTCCACTATTCGTCTTCAGCCAAACCCACAATAACTTTTCCTCCTATTTGCCAATAAGCCACCAGCTACACCTCATGCACAAAAGCACTTGCTTCACTCACTTGTAACCCATTAGTTGTAGTCTTGCACTTTCATTTTTATTTTACTTTCCAAATTCCCATATCTGCCTTCTATGATCTGAGCCTTGTTCTTGCCATGTTCTAGCAGTTCCAGGGAGGCCGTATTGGAGGAGGAATGATGTAAACATTCCAAGAAAGATCGTAGAATTCTGATGTGACTGATGCCTCTTGCAATGGTTCGCGAACTCGAGCACATTCAAATAGAGTAGGCAATGCAGGATACAGGGAGTAAGTATCCATACTTACTTATGGATAGTGGGGAAATGAGTGTATCACGACATTGGAGCATAAGCATTTTGCGCTGAACAAGAAAAACCCATATTGTTGAAATGTGTTGTAACCGTATACATTGTTGTCCAATACATTATTACGAATTGCTGTTGGAATCAGTAAAGTATTTTATTCCTTGTTCTTATAATATAATTTAGTTTCTTCATTAATTAATCATCTCATCTCGTTCATTTTGTTTACTTTGCATCATTCATTCAGCAACCTAACGTTATGATCCTATATTATAGTTTTTGGCGATTCAACTTGTAGTGAGAAAACAGTTTTGATGAATAAGTCATTTTGTTGCACAACTGCTATAGCCTCACGACTTCTTCTGCGTTATAATGTACAATATACGTGTAACTTAAGAATTTTGTATTTATTGGCCGCATGCATATTTTTTCCTACGCGATATGGAGCTACACATTACAACGGCAAAAGCAGAATAATATTGGCACCAGGAATTTAGGCGCGATTGCGTCTCAAAGTGCTTTGGCCTTACTTAATTAAACGAGTAAAGTAATTCACTTTTGCCTTTACAATAAAAATAATTCTGTAATTTTGTAACGCATTGCCGAAGGCAGTGTATCCAACATGCCGCGAAAATTAATTTGATTCTCTTTACCGTGAAGGAGTAATAGATTGCGTTGTATTATTCCAGTCAGAAATCAGTAATCACTAAAGAAAATTATGGCGGTGCTTTCAGTATGCTTCACGAACATTAGTGCCAAAACTGTCATTGGTATACCGCACTTAAGTGACAACAGATTTCCTTTCGCAGTTAAGGACAACTAAATCTCAATTTAGTTGCTTCTAGACTAAGTTTGAAGGACCTGCGATACTACTTGCAGTTGCCAATGTTTCAGTTATTTTCTTCATTTAATGAAAATGGTGGCGCTGTTCAAGAATTCACCGAATTCGACCTTCGTAGCTAACAACAAAGTATCTCAAATTCTCGTTAAATCAAATCATCGTTCAAGTAAAATCCCTCAATTTACGTAGTGAAGCAACGATTTCTGTTCGTGTTAAATGTTGTGAGGATTCTCGGCACTTTGAATAAGTTATGCTGAGAATGGACAAAGGGACGGAGGGAAAAGGTTATTTCAGTACCGACGCCACAAACTGTCAAACGGCATTTACGAAGGGAATTGAATTGAATTGAGTTAGTTGTTGGTTCAATTTCAAACCTGGAACACGTACTACTATCGGCCACGGCTTTACTCTTAAAGCCTTGGTCTTTTGTCCCAATCCCTCCCTTTGTTCAATCTCGAATTCTATCAATTTTATCGAGAGTGGAAGTTATTAGTAATTAGTCACTAATAATATTATGTATTTGCTGAGGTGCTTTACACGCAGCGAAATTCATATCAGTAATCGTATCCAATTTACCCGAGTTTCCAACTCGTCGTGTTGTAACTTCAGTAAATAGTTTCTTGCAAACATTGGTTTTGGTGTCAAGCGTTGTAAAGAATTTCCGAAGTGTGTGATTAAAGATTTCAATGTCAAATAATAAGACTGTTCCAAGAGTGTAGCTAGCGAACTGCAATCATTAGTCTCTAAGACTTTCGTCGCGTCAGAAGTCCATAATCTACCGGTCAGAATAGTTAGACAATGTACCGATCGAGGGAGGAAGCCTGAGGCTGACGTTAGACAGTCACAGGTAAATATGGTTCACTGTAGTTTGCCGAACCCTTCAGCGTTACTGAAGTTTAACTTGGGGCTGCCGGGGGAACGGATCGAGGACCCAAACAGAGACCTGGCTAAGGGGCCACCGACGGGGATTCGAGGGACTGGGTCGGGAAACATGAGGGACCCGACAGCCGACTTGGACCGGAATCGTGTCCCAGTCGATGAAATAACGCAAGCGCGCGGGCCGGTCGACCTAAGGTACCCGATAATCAATTAAGAGAAGAGGAAAGAAGGGCAGGGGAGTGCATACTCAGCTGCCCTCCAGTTTCCATAGTGCCAAAGCCTGACGGGTATGGTGAAATAGTAGAGAATAAAGATAGCTATAACAAAGAGGACACAGAAGCCCGGGTGCCGGGGGCAAATAGGCAGTGCGTATGTCCACGAGAGTATGTCCCGCCGGCTGACGATGGGTTCAAAGTGGGCCCCGTAGTACTTGTAGGGCAGATGCCATCAGCGGAGAGATTAGTAATTTCTCCTGTGTTATATGTTCATAGTCAGAGTAACGAGCGGAGAGTAGCCCTTCAAGACTCAGAGGATGCACAGGCATACCTAGATGACTAGAAAATTTATAGTAATAACCAGGAGCAACACAGGCAGATGGTTGAGGTAAAAAGGTCATAGCGAAGGGACAATAAACTGAAGGAAATGTACGAGGTGCGGGGAAAAAGTAAGGATCAACCATCAGACCAGCCCAAATGAAGGAGTCGGAAGAGAGGACGAAAGTAAAGAGCAAAGGTGGTCAGAGACCAACACCCTTCCAGATAACCCGGAAGGCCCGCACGTAATAGGACCGAGAGATATTGACTACAAGCAGTTAGCTCATTCAGATAAGGTTACAGCCGGGGCTTTAGCCGGGACAATATGGTCACTTGGTGGGGCATCAGAAGAGTCACGAGCGCAATTCCACAAGAAGCCAGATCAGAAAACGGGGATGCAAACGATGAGATAGGAAGAACACCGTCAACCGCGTATGGAAGTGAAAAGCAACCCACCGCGCAGAAAACAATAGGTTGGAATAGACATACTTTATGGGAAAAGGAATGGGTGATAGGACGGGTCTAATAAAACACACCAAACCACGGGCTTCCCATGACAACATTAACCCAAACTTAGGAACCCCGAAATTTGTGACATCAATAAGCAGAAGAGTGACTGACTGAGTGTCATTCATGGTGCTACATGAACTCAGAGGGGAACAATGTACTAAGGAGGGCACTTCAGCTATGCAGAGCAGGAAGGCATTGCCTCTGGAGGCACTCCCGGTCTTGAACCCGGAGACTGGGACGGCAGAACAGAGAGTAGTAACAAGGCCCGAGCAGCGGAGGCAAAATTACAGGATTACATGAGCCGTGGAACGCCGAACCGAGTAGGGTCAGATGCTATATTTAGGGGAACAATATGGAAGGAGTTCTTAGCAACGAATGGGATCATAGAGGTTAAGCCTACAGCTTTCCAACCACATTTGACCCGACCGGAGTCTCCGGGATCCCACGCGATCCTTAATATCATATGGGGCACCCCTAGGAAATATTTGGCAGATCAGCAGATGCCGCAGCATTGAGAGTGGCAAAGTCAGTTAGGAATTAGGAAAAAACCTTAACCATGATGTGTGTGAGGTTAACGTACATGGAACCGGGCAAACCTGACAAATAAATCTTCCACAGGTTGAATCCGAACCAGGGGTAGCGGGCGAGTCAAAACGAGCTCACCCAGCAGGAGGACTGACCCTGGAACGGGAAGAAGAAAGTCCCATAACACTGAAGGAGGATAAGAAGGTAGCAGTGCAGCTGCCGGGAAAAAGAGAGAGAAAGGTGGCCCGGGATAGCAGAGAACGCAAACACCATGATATAGACTGGTCGGAATTACCAAGTGATGAAGGGAGCCACGACATCGGATGCCTTGGAGAAGGGTTGATTTGGATAAAGGGATAATTCGAGGGGCCAGCTCGTATCACAATCTAAACCCGGTGCGACGACAGGATCATAGTTAAAATCAAGAAAATAAGTAAAAATTTGATAAAAAGCCGGAAAAAATACAAAAGCAAAAAAAGAAAATTGCCCTCCCAAAAAAATCTTTTTCTGTCTTCCATTCAATTTTTCCCTTTTCCTTAGGTTAAATTCCCCCCCCCCCTTAGGTAAATTTATTTTCAAAAGTTTTAGAAATCATAAGGTATAAACTCAAGGCAGACAGGGGGAAAGCTTTGGTTAGTGGAGTGAATGGAGTTAAAGGCGACAAGAAACGGCGCCGAAGATCGGACAGGCAAAGTTAGCGAGGGACCAGAAACCTGAAAACCCGAAGGCTAAAAACTCTAGGCCGGTTGCGGGGAAACATGGAGGAGTAGTCGAGGACGAGCGCTAACGTAGTATTTGAGACTGGAGGAGATGGTAATCCTGTTGTCGGCAGTGCTTCTCTTGTCGGGAGCCAATCACTCATTAATAATAACCGCGGCAACGAGGCCATGTGAGCTGGCGCAGAAATCAATTCCGGAACCGCCACCAAACCTTAGCTGTGCTCCAGGTGCGGCGAAGAAGAAGACACTCCAATTCACTGTATAGCAGCGTGTCCCAGATATGTGATTCTTTGCAACATTTATCTGGGAGATGCTTAGTAACATGTTAGGGCAAATTAAGGTGCGTGTACTGTTGGCGTTTAGTAAAGTCACGGCACACCTCAACGAATAATACAACTGGGTTCATCCGCAGAAATCCAAAATTGTGACTTTGGCGGCAGCCGCCTACAGTGGTTCCTTACTACATAATAGTAATAATAACAATCAGGTTGTTAAAGTCAATACTTTTGAATTTGTTTTTGGTATGTAATCATAATGACACTTTCGAATTGTGTATAATTAGAGACGTCAAAGTCTTTGGTGTTTGAAAGACTTGTACAAAACTAAGGGCCTTGGAACCCAACACACCGCCTATTGGGGTACCCAAGAGTCTTTGCTATATTTAATTTAAAAATCAACAAAGTAAATGCTTTGAAATTATCTTATTCAATTCCGACCTTTTGAACACACTTTGGCGTCCTTCTTCAAAGATTCACAGCGTCATAATAAATTAGCTTCTTCAAAATACTACAACATATTAAAATTGTCTAGTCATTAAAAGTATTTCCATTCTGGAATTTGGATTTTAATTTTAATTTAGAAATGCGTAAATAGTTCAAATATTAGTTATTATGGTTTGTATTATCTCATCTGCAATCTCCATCAATATTAAAGAGATTAAGTAAGTAAAGATTTCTTATTATTGTTCTGTAGTTATCTTAAATATTTTTGAACGTACAAAGATTCTTTAAATTTTCGTCTAAAAAGAAGTTTCCTTTTTGATTAACTCAATTGCTGGACTGATAAATTCTGGCTTAACCCGCAAAATCATATCCTTTAAGTGTTTGATTGCAACGTGGGTGGCTACGGCTGATGATTTGTATTTATTTTAAGTTGTATATGTGCTCTTTAAAAAGTAAATGCTTCGATCAACTAGTTTTTTAAGATCTACAGAATCTTGTTGTTACGTCGAGACTTTATCCCAATCAAAAGCTGAAAATCATGAACCAATATCTCTGGCCTACATTAATCTTTTTATTACAAATAACACCTCTCAAGAAGTTGCCTAAGAAATTTCTATAAGATTTTGACAAGAATCTGCGTCTGAATCCCCAGATTCTATGCTCTACTCCCCTAAAAACATCGGGGTCTTCAAATCGTTCGAGCCACCTGGGAAGCCTTAATTCAACAATACAACATTTGTGAAGCATTACTCAGATCCAATGATCAATTCATCCCATATTGTAGAAACTTTGAAGATAAAATGAGCCAATGCATTGAAGACCTTCAGCTCAATAAAGACGAACTTTAATACAAATTTGATGCTCGTCCAAAAGCAAAACGTGCTAAAATAATGAGGGGTGAATTACAAAAATTGGAATTTCAGAAGTGGTGTGGCCTTTACCTTTTGGTGCCCCAAAAGGTAAAGGCGTAGAATTATATCAAGAATTACCTGAATGCAATAAAATTATCATTGACAAAGATGGATTGACTAATTCGGAATGGATTTCAACTATTGAAATGTCGGCGAATGTTTACCCTGTTCGACCTCTTCCTGGACGAAGCCTAGACGATCCTCTGTGCAGACATTGCGCAGAGCGTGAAACCCTTGCTCACGTACTATGTAAATGTCCTCGTGGAGCTTTTTTAAGGGATGCAAGACATAATGAAATCCGGTCAATTATTGCAAAATATCTTCGACAAATTTACCCCAAGCCAAGATGGAAGGTACATGAAAAACGACATTGTATTGCTGAAAATGGTTCTACAAGAAGACTGGATATTCTAATAATCGATGAAAAATTGAAAGTGGGATTTATTTTCGATTCAACTGTTCGCTTTGAAACTACTAAAGATAAGCCGGAGGAGGTGAATCCCGAAAAGAAAGGTATCTATGTACCCTGTACTCTATACTTTAAGGAAAAATATCCTTGAAAGGAAATGTAAGTCACTGGGCTCCTATTTGGAGCAAGAGACACTCTTCAACTTTTATATTCAAAATTTCGTAATAAAAGTCTTGTGCTTTGTCAAAAGTCTTGGGTAAACGAAAGACTCTTGCATCCCAAGCTTTTAGATTCTTTGGTCACCCAAGACTAATGGCTTGGGGGTTTGAAAAAGTATTGGCCCCAAGCCTTTTTGATTAAAAATCATGCTGTGTGAACCATTTATATATTGCCACGCTAACGTGAGGAATGCAGGACACAGCGCCGACAGTTATGAATTAATTATGTATTTAGTGATCAACTTATTTCAAATCAGCCTAACCTGGGACACATTTTAATAACGTAAGGGGAGGTCAATCCCCGGTCAGACAAACTCTGCTCGGAGAATTCTTCAAATTCTCTTCGTCCTTTTACCATAACACTTTTCATTAATAATCCCAAAATCACATTTCATTGGTTTAATCCTATCAATAGATTCATTTATTTATTTGAGCAACCACATCTTGCTCGTCGTCACAATGACACGGTCACTGTAACTCATCAATATTTTGACCTCAAAAATCTTGGAATTTGGGTAAAATGACGACAGACTTGTGCATTGGGTCTTGTATGTGAGATATCTGCGTATAATAGAATATCAATTTATTTTAGGACTTGATTTTCCCACGCTATTAGTGATTTTGTAAACCGTTAGATTTTTAGTTAGAATTTTATGATGAAAGTTCAGCATAGTTAGGAAGGGAGATGTGCTGACTGGCCATGTCAATGTCCGCATATAAATGCTAACATTGTCTATTGTAACTATTTAAGTCATGTTTATACGAGCTTGGAGCTCTTTCTTAGTAGTTTCTGTGTACCTACTCTCTTACTGTAGTTAGGTTCATCCAATCATATCAATAAATACTTCATTGATAGTTAAACGAAGTAATTACTGATCGACTAGTTATTATTAAACAGTTCCTGGCCATATTTTGAAATTATCACTCTGTGATCTGTGACACAAAGGAATATGATGCACATATCAGTCGTATAATGTAGGGGAGGTCAGAGGTTGTAGTGGAGTAGATGTACGCATAATTTGGAAAATATGGATTGGTACTTATACGAGAGTGTCAATCAAGCTGTCAGATTGAATGAAGCGAACACCGGGTGTGGATCATGATGAATGTCTGGGAAATCAGTCCGTATACGTGGTAGTTGGCTGCAGTTATAAATAGTAATTTAAAATATAAGGGTAGTGGTTGAGGTAGAAGTCGAGCTGGTGTACATTCCACCATGACAGTATGTTGATGATTGCTGGTTGAGTATGAGTAGCGGAGACTTGGAATGATTAGATAGTAATCTGCTGCAGGTGGAGAAGTGGATGTCGTGGAAGGAAGTGGAGTAAGGATTGGGAGAAAGTTAAAGTGGGAATGTGTTTGCGTCTGTGTGGCTGTGAAGCTGATTCCGTCTCCGGTTTGATTTTGCTTTCAGACTGTCCCCAGACACACAGCGGCCATAGACTGGCTACTCATCTTTTCCATTCGCCTCGGAATGGACGTTGTCAATGCATTACATGGCATTACACCACAATAAATGGTTTCTTGCATGTGCTGGTCGGGAGATGAGAGACGAGAATGACAAGAAGAAAAGTGTGTGCGGTCCATCTCCATCGCTGCTCTCCTCCGCCGCGTCTAATCTCAAGTGACACACACAACCACTTGACATGTTCTGCTAGGGCCAATCCTCAACCAATCCTCAGCCTCCTCATCAACAGCCACGGAAGGAAAAGCAGCACAAGAAGAAACAACTCCTGCACTGGCAAATCTCTTTGCCAAACCAACACTTTCGCAACACATCGCCACTGCCGCTTCCATCTCATGAATTACAATTCCATCTTTCAACTTTTCCTCTCCTTTTCTCTTTCTCGGTCGTAATTGGATTGGATTGGATTTTACAAAACGAATGCATTTCGAATGCATTAGAAAATTATACTGCCTTTTAGAGGTGCTCTGCAGCCCGTTCTCAGTGTTGCATTTCATCACCGACTTCCACTTGACTTTGATTTCTCCCCTCACTCCCCCGTCTCTTCATCCCATCGCGTTTCCCATCGAATTTCCAATCTGATTCTCCACAGTCCTTTTATTTACTACGCCACGGACTCGATATCTTTCCACGTATGCACGTGTACGAGGCACTTGTACTTGGCAACGAAGAAAAATGGAGTGGGAAAAAGTTTTCACATCAAGCCGTCCATCGGACAGGAATGAGAGGAAAGAGGAAAGGAGGCAGCGAGTGGGAGCATAAAACCAATTTCTCCTCGTATGTGTGTCTGCTCAAAGCCTGGAGTCCAGTGGCAATCAGCTGTGAATACGGCACTTTGAACCAGCAGACGACGGAATGGAGGGAAATGAGGAGTAAGCAGGAATAAATGTGGCTGGACTGGGGCGAGTGGGGACTGCTGGAAATGGGACGGATGAAGAGTAGGGAGTGCCGAAGGCAAGGAGGCCGCAACTTGGACTGACGACGGGCCACATCGGGCTTTGTCTGCGCATATTTGCTTCCGCATGGACCACTGACTTAATGCCAGGGCCATTCTTCCTCCGTCCGTCCTCCTCCTGCTCCTTGGCACGAGCGTCAGCATGGAGGTCATCACTGCACCAGCCGAACACACTGCGAAAGTCACGCGGTCATTTGTCACCGGCATCCGCTGACCACTCGCATCATCTCAGCTCTGTCCATCCGCCAGTCCCTCAGTCCATGTCTTGGACGCATTCATCAATGACATTTGGTGAGGATTGGGGACGAACGGAATGGTGGAAGCTGGGCTGATTACGAAGGAAGGCAGATAAGTGACTGCATCAGGTTTTATTCCTCACACTGTGCTAATTCGGTAGAGCGCTTGCTGGGAATAGCAGAGTTGAGTCCACATGACAATGTTTCCGCTGTTTGCGCTGGATGGGAAGCGGAGGGAGAGGAGGCTGCGGTGGCAGTTAGCACTCGAGTTTCCGTTCTTTCCACCGCCGAACGAGCCAAACATGAGCCACCATTTCCGGTGTGGCTACCCATTTGTGTGGAAATGCCTCGGAGGCGATATAAAAGTGATCCCGAGAGATTCAGATCTTGTACATGATTTGCTACTCCACTTGCATCCCTGAATGAAACAGCACGTCCATTCCCACTCTCCATCAAGTGACTTCCTCCGCGACTTACAAACCGCCTAACGAACTCGCACTCACCGTTCCTAATTACCATCAGTCATTGTCTCTGTTGGCGGCCCATCGCTTCCTCCCATGCCTCGTAACATGACACATGCATAGGAGATGAGGATCCAGATGGGCTAAGGAGAGCGGGAATGGGATTTGAATGGGATTTGGCTGGGGAGGGACTGGGTGGAAGGACGGAATGGACGCTGATGGCCGAGAAGAGCAGACGATGGACGACTTGGCGAAAGTTAAATGTGAGTCGAGTCTTGGATTGTGTGTGCAGTGCTCGTTAACGCTCGGAACTTTCAATAAAGCAAAATGAAACGGACTGGTTTATGATGAAAGCGAAATCAGTGATTTCAATGATTTCCTCCTCTGCTTCCTCTCGTTGCTCCACTTTCCCCACTCCCTCACGCTCCCTTCAGCCTGGCTTTGTTGTGAGTGTGAGGAAGGAGGGAAGTGCGAGAGATGCGAGGACACGAGGAGCGACTGTAGCGTGTAACAGATGTAGAAATGTACGAGAAAAATAAAAGTTGAAGTAGAAATGATAAAAATGGGGAAATGGAAGGAGAGCGCGGGTAATGAAGAACTGCCCTGTCACGCACACCTGCCACCCCATCGCATCTCCAAATCTGAGCATTCTCAAGCGATGCCATTTCCACCGAGAAGCAGCACCGCAGCCAGAAATCCAGAAAAAATGTGGCTGCACGAGGGAGAGGAAGACACGAGTCGGAGCTAAACGTGAAATTGCCCATTTGCTTCCATTGACTTGCTTTCCTTGCATTTCTCATGTTGCTCGAGACACTGGCTGTTATTTGTTTGCGTGTGCCACAAGTAGGACGACAGGCGAGCGAAGGGCAGGAGAGAGAATGAGACGGAAACATGACTTTCGCAACTTCCCCGCGTCTCGTTGCTCGGGTCGCAAATAAATGTACAACATGCTGTCGTTTGATCCGAATGAGATTGTGTTGTGCGTGGGAATGCTTTTGTTCTCCCACAACTCCCGCTCCTGCCACTCTCGCAGCCGCACCACCAACAACGTCCCAGGTGCATCTCCTCCACACAAACCATCTCAAGGTGGAGTCTGTCTCCTCACCTTCCTCCTCATTTCGTCAATGGGTTATTAATGGTCGTGGTGGCGGAGAAGGCTGCACGGGGACGGAGGCGTGTAATTAAGATTGATTGTCAAGGATTCAATGCCACTGATTTAGATTCAAGTCAAGTCGCGCTTTCTTCCACACTCACTCTCATTAAACACAGACTTGTCTTTCCACCCAAAGAAACGTAAAACAAACCAACTCCTCCACGACACACGCAGCTACACCGTCACAACAACGCGCTCTCCTCTTCCGCACCTCCACTTCCACTCGCTCTCAATCACGCCAAAGAGAATTAGACGCAGCCAGCTTTTCCAGTGTATGCACAGGCCGTGGTTGTCATGCAGTTGCGAAGAGATCAAAGCACTGTCATCATCTGCATTGCTTTGATCTCCCCTCCTGTCAACTCATGTCACATCATCCCAGACTCGAACCTAAATAAATAACTACACGGGCTACCATATTAAATTCCCTTGTAATTGAAATTCTTTACATCATCCATTATATCTCGACTCTCTCCGCACGCTCCAACGGCAACTTCTTTCCAAACTTGCTCTTCCATAGCGACCCAAACCAAGTCTAATTCCAACGAGACTTGAATTTATGCTAATTAATCAATTGTTATGAGAAGAGACACTGAGCACTGAATTTCCCGAGAAAAGCCCCTCAGAAAAACAGCTCCAGATTCTCACTCGACTCGTCTTGGCCGTTGGATGGCTCAGCACACGCATTTCAACTCACAGCGGAACTTGCCCAGTCCGAACTCGCTCTTCCTCCCACACTTTCTTTCTCATGCAGATGAGCGGACGCTGCTCCTCTTCAGCCTCGTCTTGAGCTTCAGAGACAGGATGGTGTGGGGCAGGCGAGGAGGTTCCCGGCCACACGCGTGCACTCGCACAGTCGACGAAGAGGAAGGAAATGTTCGGTGGGATTGCGTTGGGATGTCGTTTCCAGGTGGAAGTTCGCATCCAAAGTCTTATCGCTGGTCCTTCACCCAAAACAGCCACTTGAACTCTCTCACTTGCGAACTGTGAGGGAGCAAGTGGCGACGGATAATTAAGTGAGAAGCCGGCGAATGCCAACTCGGAAAGTTTCTCCGCTCGTCTCTGCCCAACCTTCACCTGCTCAACGCCTGGCTGTAGCTTCTCCGCTCTGGAGCAAATTAAAACCAGTTGCCAGGTTTTTTCTCTGGAGCCAAATTGAATCGACGTTGGGATACAAGGAGAGGTGCAGTGCAGGACCTGGTTTCACAGTTAATCCGGAGTGGGAATTGAGAGCGATGAGAGCGAGTGGAAGCAATTATTGACAGTGCTGAGCGGGAAAGTTGTGCGACAAGGAGAAAGTTTGAGGTTTGGAGGAGCATCGACGAGGGAATGTTGCGAGGCTGAATGAGTCAAATTGAATGTCATGTAATGGCAAGTAATGAAAAATCAATTTGTGTATTTTTATGAAAGGCGACTGCGGAAGAGGACGAGTCATGGAGAGCGGCCACGTGCTGCGTGGGAGAAGATTTGTTGGAAGGGTGAGGAAGGTGGGCTGATTGGGCACGAGTGTGAGGAGAGCTTGGATGGGACGGGGACGTCAAGTGCTTGAGATTGTTTTTGGGACGAAAGTGGAAAGAGGAGTGACACGGTGAGTGAGTATCGGATTATTGATTCCAATTTACCCGCTTCCGTCTCCTCCATTCCTCCGAAGTCCTTCTCTGTCTAATCCCACTGAATCTTCACTGACACTTCCCTTGGCTTGTCTCCAGTCTCCAGCGCACTTCCCGCTTCCGCCACGTCCACCGCTCAATCACCACTCGACCAACTCCCGCCCCACCGTCGCTCTCCCAGCGCCTGCAATCCGTCCTCTCGCCATTTCTCAGCCCTCCTTGGCAGCGTCTCCAAGTCGGGATTTACAGCTCGCGTCCCACCCTCCCACCTCACACCGACCAACAGTCCGAGTGATTTGTCCACTGGCGCACATGTGAACAAAGTTGAGATGGTGAGTGGATGATAAATGAAGTGACGACGGGGATTGCGGGGATGATAAATAAGTGGGCGCGGAGTCGGGTCCAGTCGTCATCTCGACCGTGAGTGGAGTGAGTGGCGACCTATCCCGCGGATTCTGATTCATAAAGACGAGAACACGTTCCGTTCCTTTCCTCTCTCTCTCCCGCTGCTCTTTCCAATAAGTCCTTTCTCTCCTTTCACCGTCCGCCGAACGAGAAGAGAATGCGAGGAGAAGAGGGACGTGAGGGACAAAGGCACGAGGGATTGTGGAGCATATTATTATCAAGCGCGCACGGCTTGTGGTTGGAAGGAGAAAGGAAATCCTTTCACATCTCACTCGCCAGTCCCAGCTTCCTTCAGCTCTCTGTCCGGGCATTCCAGTCTTTTGATAAAGCGCCGTGGGTATGTGAGTGCCGCTCCTTTCCTCACACTCTGTCCATTCCTCCAGTCACCTTCATTCACTCACAGTCCCAAACGGCCAACTGGAGATGGGAGTGAGGGACAAGGCTGGGCGTAATGTGTTGACACAAGTTTCGTTTCCTCGAGTGATTTGTTTGAGAAATGTGCTGGGGAGATAATTGGAGGGATTAGCGGAATAAGTAGGCGCGAATGAGGATGCGAGAGACGGGCGAGGTGTGTTGTTGACGAGGAGAGGATTAATGGCTGATTCGTACAAGAGGATTATAATTACACAGGAGCAGCCTTCGGTTGTGTTTGGGATGGAAGGGGGAGGAAGTGGAAGGGAACCGCATCTAGCGATGTCTTGCGCTAAGGATGAAAGGAAGCCGCGTTGACCGCATTCTCATTAAGAATGATAATGAAATGGTAATGAGATTGTGAGGGAGAGTTGGAATGGGACGGTTTGGGTCCATCCACACGTCATTCCTTATTCATCGCGCTCTGGTCGGTTGGTTTGTTGGGCGCTGCGGGAGAGGAGTGCGGCGGGTTGACGGCGTGAGACAACAAGTGGAAAGGAGGAATTAGGCTGAGGTTGGGCGGAGGGATTGCGGCGGGGAAGTGGGAAGATTGGAGTTGGAGGGATGTGGTTGAGGAGATGATGAGGAGCGACGTGGAGGAAGGTGAGCGTATGTTGTGTTGCGGGACGTGCTTGGTGTGGTAAGTGCGGTGGAAAAGATAATGAGATTGTTGGTCGATACGCCGAGCCACACTCTCGGTCGCTTTAATCACGAGTCTCTCGCATTTCCA
This sequence comes from Ptenothrix huangshanensis, assembly GCA_036851915.1. Taxonomy (NCBI): domain Eukaryota; kingdom Metazoa; phylum Arthropoda; class Collembola; order Symphypleona; family Dicyrtomidae; genus Ptenothrix; species Ptenothrix huangshanensis. The sequence goes on along the minus strand of JAAXYX010000052.1, from coordinate 48,417 downwards.
GAGCATTTGAAGGGGACGTGGGGAGCGAGTCTTGGCTACCTTTCCTTCTTTCTCTCTGTCGAGATTCCGTGTGTGATGCGGACGGATTTGGAGCAGTGCAGATCCGTCCTCTTCGTATTCCCACTCCGTCCACACTCGCGTCCAACGTCCTCTAATTGTCACACGGACTTTCCCCATTACTTTCTCCCTTGTTAAGCGCTCATCCATTATGTACCTCCGGCAAATGAGAAAAACTTGCCTTCCTTATTAGCCCTCGGTGGCTCGGTCATCTCGCGGATGCTGCTCCGGAGGAAAGGTGTGCCGAGGGAAATGATTCCCTGTCTGCACCAACACCAGCGCATCCGAGTCAAAGGGAGCGAGAAGTTGATAGGAATCAATTTATAAATGTGGAGAGATTAGGAGCAAGTTCTAAGCTGTGTAGCTCGCTCCTGTAACTTTGTCACAAGTTGTAAGTGAGGGAATGAAACAAGACGTTGATTGAGTTTCTCCACTTGTCTGCTCCACGTCCTTCACTCCGGCATCGGAGGAATTCCGTTGACTTGATACAAGCGAGGATTAATGGCGCACGGAATCTACATGTGTCACGCTGGACAAATCCAAGAAGCGTCTTAATGTCAAAGTGAAGGGAAGGCGCTCTCGACGCCACTCGTCCTGCTCCCATCTTGTCTCAGTGGGGCAAAGAGCATCTGCTCATCATTCGTGGTCCAAGTGGGACAGAGCGAGTGAGTGAAGGTGGACGACGGAAGGATTTGGATGCGAGCAGTTGGGCTGTTGAGGCTGGAGTGGAGCGATGGACGGAGTGTGGTTGGTAGGGAACCGGAGAGCACATGCCTCTCCACTTGTGCATCTGAGCATGTTTTGAGGAGTGAGTTACTCCGGCCGCTCTCCGAATCCCACTTCATTCCTTCCCTCACTCTTGACTCGCAAACACGTCAAAGCTCCTCGGAAGAGTCTCGCAAGTCTCAGTCCCCGACTCCAAGTAGATTTAGCGTGAGTGCGCCAAGTGCTGACACAGTGACTGAGTGACTGTAATGAGTTTCTGTGGAGACTCGCACGGAGTTCTCCTGTGTTCTGACTGCAAGTGCGAACGGAGAGACGGAAGTGAGGACTGGTGAGAAGCGGTCGCTTGTGCTGGACTCAAGATGCAGACGAGCATCACTTCGCTACTCCTCGCCCTCCTCATCAAAGGTAAGGAGAGTTTGGTGGCAGTAGTCGTAGATGTGCATGGGAAATGGGAATTAAGGCGCGAGTGAGTTAATTCAATTTGAGTTTGTCCATGTGCTCCCTCGCTGGTGTGGCTGGAAGTGGGAATTGCGGGAGACTGACTAATGAGCAGCTCTGCCTTTTTCATCTTTTAATGCAAGTGGAGTTGTGTAATGAGATGGGCATGTTCTTGTGTTTTTGCGTGGACTGGGAGCGCGAAGTTGGGAGCGAGTGCGGGAGAGTAATTTCTCGGCATTGCTCGCAGTTAAGTTGCAACTTATGATTTATGTTTGCGGCAAGTGAGTGTGAATGGGAGTGCGGGAGACGTGCGGATGGAAGGGAGTTCCTCCCCGCGTCTCCTGCATCTCGTAATTTCCTCCGCTTTCTTCATGCTTGGCACGTGAACAGCGGAGCGAGTGTTGTTCGAGTTTTTGCGGCTTGTCACAATGATTTGGGACAAGGCTGGGAGCGGAGAGGAACGCGGCTGTTTAATTTCCAGTCACTCACAGCACTGGCTGCAGCTGGGCAGGGAGAAAGCGGCGCTGGATCTCTTCCACTCGCAGTCTGTGTCTGACATGACGGACGTTCCAGCTCCACTTTCCTGCCTCTTAAGCGAGAGGAGGCGTGCGGGGTGGCCAGGAAAGCGTGGCAAATGCATCTTGCACCAACTCCCAGCACCGCATCGCAACCAAATCTAGAAATAAGAAGGAAAGCCGAGGCAAGTAGACACGGAGAGTCATAAGCGGCGATGCAGCGTGGAAGGAGAGCGCGTGTGAGAGAAAGGGCGAGCGTGGACGGAGGGGCCACATCAATTTCAACACACAGGGATGAGCACGAGAGAAGTTTCAATAAAGCAGAGCTTCGAGGCTGCGAAGGTGCGGGGCGGGGAGGGAGAGCCGCTTCTTCCTCGCCTTCCAAAATTATAAATGTTAACAAGTGCAGAAGAAGACGCGGTGGAGTGGCGTGCGCGCATAAAAATGCATTTTAAATGCAAAACACATTATGGCTTATCTTTCCCGCTCCATGCCTCATTTCCCCTCCGTCTCTGACACACACATTTCCATTTTATCTCGACTTCACTTGACTCCACTTCGCGAACTCGACTTTTCCCCAGAAACTCCTCAGTTCTTGGCTCCAGTCCATGAGTCGGTGCAGGAACTGCACTCCAACAGGCACTGGCCACCTTCCTCGGCACCTCGTCCAGACTCTTCCCTGTCAATCCCCACCTGTCAATCTCACACACTTTTTCCATGTGCAGTCACGAGGAACCAAGCCGCGAGGCATTCCCTTCTCTGCCGAGTCCAGAGATTCCACAGAGCGAACGCGGATTCTTAGGAAAGTTCCACAAAGCCTTTTCAACCGCCTTAATCCTTTGTACCAGCTCCTGTACGCAGACCATGACTCGGGGCTTCCAGTTCCTCGCACAGCGCTTTCTGTCGCGAGTTGACGTGGGTGTATGTTGGAAATGCGTTGGCTGCGCTGGAGCTTCGTTCGGTGGAGTTTTCGGCGCTGTGACTTTGACGTGGGATTTGAGTTGGTTGGAATTGGAATACCTGGAAAAAGTTGAGTGCGTGAAGGAGAGGTTGTTGAGGAGACAGATACAGCTCGTGTGGCTTTGATTATGCGAGGCTTGGAGTACTTTGCCCATAACTTACTCCAGAGTGACTTTATGAGGAGCGGAGTGTGGAAGGTGCGGGTTGAGGAATAAAAACGCTTTGGACATGTTCCCTGTGCAAAGTTAATAATGAAGGAGGGAAGGGCAATATTTTAAGGTAAATTATTCCAAGTTGGAAAAGTTGGGAGAAAGTTGAGAAGGCGGCGGAGGAGGAGCGCGGGGAAGTGGGATGAATGACAGGAATTCTGGTTGTGGGTTGACAGCGGAGAAATCTTTGTCAATACATGATTGCCATAAGTAAAATTTATAAGACGAGAACAAGTTCCAGCTTCCGCCCTTCAAACTTTACCTTTTCATATTTGTCAAGATGAGCGAGAACAAATATTGAGAACAAGTCGTGTGTCGAACAACTTTGTCTCCACTGTCTGTTTGTGCGGGGAGGGCGAGGGGAGTGTGGCTTTCCATAAACGCTCCACTTGTCCCATTAGCTCCATTCACAGAAGAGACTCGCGTGTGGAGTGGCGGAATCCAGCGCCGACTGTCTCCAGTGTCTAAAGCCCTCGGATCCCCAGGGGCGTCCATTATCTATTTAAATCCTTCCGCCCATCTCGCTTTCACACAAATCATTCCATTTTTATGCTTTTAGTCGAAACTTTGGTGCAGTGAGTGCTGCGGTGGGGCTGCCACAAACTTGTCCAACTTGCGATCCACGATGCGGCAGAGATGGGAGCAAGTGCTCCGAGTCCAGCTCCCCTCCGGGTATTCCACTCACACACACCTCCACCCCACAACCAATAAGAGCATTCCAGGTGACGCCGCGTGATTCCAATCATTTATTCAAATCCACTTGTTGGCTCCGCGCACCAATCGCTCCGCCAACCTTTCAAAACTCATTCCTCGCACCTTCCAAATTACCATCTCCTCGTCCCACATCCACTCAGTCACTGCATTAACAACACCTTCCCTTTTACGGCCTCATAAATCTCCCTTTCCAAAACTTTCGCCTCTTCCCAGCTCAATTAAAACCACTCCGTGTTGCTCTCCGCTCGGAGACAAACCACCAAACTGTCCTCCACTTCCAACTCCACTAATCACCAGTCCCTTGGCTCCTTCCTCTCTTCCTACCCACAGCTCCGAAACACACTCTCGGAATCAGTCCTGGCCTTTCTTGGGTCTCCACTAGAGATCAACGTGTCCACTCAAACTTACCCGCTTTTTACAAAACTAACTGTAACTGAGCGTAGGCCCACAAATTTTTTTTGAAATACACCGCCTTCGTTTAGAGTTGAACGAAAAAGATGCAGTTTTTTAATTTACACGGAAAAGACCCCATTTTTTATATGGACACGACTCAATTATTAGACTGCGGGCGCTACTGATGGTGCCAAAAGCGCAAGTTCAGTTCATTCCATTCGTCCGCTAGATTTCTGGGGTTTCAAGATAGAAATGTATGAATTGATAATTTATTCTGGACCTCCGTGTTTAGAAACTGCTAAAAATGTGATTGTTTTGACTTGTTCAACCGAATTTTTTAAAAAAATATTCGGTATTAAGTATTTGGGAACTCGATACTTTTGCCTCGAGACCCGAGGCTGTTGTCTCCAGACTGCTGACTGTTGGTGAGGGATTTATAGTAACAACGCAACGGCGGCAAATGACCGGCAAATTCCCTTGTTTAGGAGACTTTAATTTACCATTCTTGAGTTTGACACTGATAGGCTTACTAAAGATATTTTTCCTCGCAGTAAGGGAGATAAAGCGGAGCATTATTTCACCATTGTCTACAATGGTAATTGCAATATGACATTTTAAGCATTCGTAGATACACATATCGATGGTCATTGAGATTGCAAAGATGTAATTAATCCACTAATGCATTTAATGTTAAAGTGGAAAAATGATTATGAGCAGCGCACTTAGATTTCCGCATTTTCCTTTAGCCTTTCGCATTGCATGGGCAGTAAATTCCTAATTCTTTCCAGCTCTCCCCAAGAAGCTTCGATCAGAAAGATGTCGAGAGACTGCGCAGGTGATGGCAAAGCGTAAAAGTAAGAAACCTTTGGGTCAGAACTTTTGACGTGATCCATTTCCAAGTTTTCAACTGGACGAGTTGAGTTTGTTTTGTAAGAATTTTGATGCACATACACTTCATTTGTCAGTTAGAAACGTGAAAAGGGGTCCCACGCTGTTAGCAGAAGAATATCCCCGTACCATCACACTTGATGCAAATCAGAAATTTACTTATCATCGCTGAAGAGAAAAATCGAGCTGTATCAGTTTTTGTTAAGATATAAAAAGATGGTGCGCGCCAACGCGCCAAGCAAGACATTTTTGTAGCTATCCTTCCGTATAAATTCCCAAGTCCACGTCTTCAACGTATCTTTGCATTCGAAACACTGATTTTAAAGTTTTTCCGGATCTTCATGGATTGGCTCCAGCTTGGTTGATCTGACTGTGGCAGGTCCTTGGCGTTTCCTCGCCTTTTTCACCATACATTATTTATACGTTCTCAATCAACTTTTCCCAAGTTGCAACAAGTTAAGAATCCTTTTTTTAAATCTGCAAATAACTCTTCCTCATCGACTTATGGAATAAATTATTATTATTAGTAATTAACTTTGTCCCAACCCAAAATAACAGTCAAAGTCAAATTACCGTAAAGGTTTGATTAGAGCCTGTAATAGAATAGAGCCAGGAGTTTTAGTCCAAGTCGGGCATTTTAGCTAAAGCATCATAATCTCCTGCATCAGGGGAACTACAAAAATCCTTCACAATCATTTATATTATGCTACAGTATAGTGTTAAAGTTGAAATATTATTTAGAATACTTAGAAAAACTAGTAGCAATAATTCAACACAATTTTATAATTTTGTCGTATTAAAATAAATCTAATTTTATTAAAGAGCCAATGATGCTCACAGTTGTGAGTTGTTGATTGTAATTTGGTATTGAGGAAACCTCCGTTGACTTGAAGGATTCCACATGTACGAAAAGAGGAAATGAGCAGGCTGAATAGGAATGTAATGTGAAGGTTGAAATGGCACTCACAATCGCCACATTCCAATACCTGCATAATTTACATTATATTAAAATATGATAAGATTGTAGCATGGGTAAGGATGCAACCTTCCCAATGCTACGAAACTTGAAAGTGAACCAATTTTTATATCATGATAAATACATACACGAAAATAAAAAGGCATAAAATAATATTTGAAGTAAAACAATTTCGACGATGCCGAGACCAATTATCGTCCAAACACTTACGATTAGAAATAACGAACTGTTTTAAAAATGCACGACAGACAAGTCTGAATGCACCCAATGATTAGATCTTCTCAGTATTCAATTGCAAGGTAGCTTTTTAGATCGTCGAGCAGATAAGAATGCTCTTAGCCATATTCTTGAATAATGGATATTTAAGACGCCGTGAAATGTAACTCTAGTCATTCTTACAACTCCCAACATACAAAAAGCGGATTAATGTGATCTACCAGAGATTTTTTGACTCGTTGTGTATTGCTTTCGACATTGATCTAAACAGCTTACTAGTAAGTATCTAAAAGAGTAAATACCTATGTAAAATGTTTAGGTCTTGCCTATGCCAAAAGAGCCAGGACGTTCTTGCCAAAACTATCTGCAATAACTGAGGCTTATTGTAGCAGTGATGCAGAACATTTCCTTAATGGCGGGCACAGTACTCAATGAATTCTAATTGTCATGTTTTGGATCATGTTGAGGCGCGAAACAAAATATTACTAACGCGCGTCGAGAAAGAGAAAAACTTTATAAGTCACTGTTACACAACTGTAATAGCCTCACGACTCAGTATGCAGAACAAAACATTTTTAACTTATGGTTACTGTAATTTAATTTCACTTGTTATTATTACATTTAAGTTAAATTAAATTGTTTGTTAAATGACAGATTTAACCTGCTCGGAATTGTTTGCATTCAAAAATATGTGATCAATCTCAGGCTTTGTGAACGCTGAGAATTTGAGCTTAGTCCGGTACTTGATTCTAGAAAGCCCAGGAGTTCTCGTCAATCGGTTTGCCCATTCCTAATTGTGTATCTACGCTCTGTATTGCTGTCTACCGGTCGCGGGGATTTTCCCCGGGAGTACACCTTAGAATTTGAATTCCCTAAAGAGCTGACATTTAGAAGTGCAGTTTAAATATGCTGTCGCAATGAGTACGGAAGTAAGGCTCCTTTATCCTTTCTATTTTAGTGTCTATGACTGCATGAGTGAGCTACTAGAACAAAAGTGCTACCTACGGAGACAAAGTACAGGAGATATACCGTGCATATGCTTTGAGTTGCAGTGCGGTCATACACGCACGTGCATATAAAGTAATTCCTTTGACTACCAATTTGAAACGAAAAAATGCATACAATTTGGGATTAGATGAGTACATTGAGTTTGGAATGGGCTGCCGCTCATCGTATATTCCTCGCGTAGAAAGGTATCCTGCAGATGCAATCACACCAACTTTTGCACAGCTGTAATTATATCAGAATTTCCTTCGCAACCATGCATCGCCACAGGTTGCTTCAATAACATGTTGAGATATTTTAGTGATGTGAGAGAAAGTGAGTGTACGTCTTAATAGCCTTATTACGGCGCCTTCCCTTCCTCCACTAACTCCGGCTACATAATTGCTAACAGGAATTGAGTGTTGCGGAAGGAAGTTTTATTGCTGTCAGCTGGCCGTAATAGACGGTTCTTGAGACATTTGAATAGGCTATGGTTATGTGGGACTTTGTGCCATGACGTGATTTTGTCTTCTTATCGGCCAGAGACTCGAAGGCGAAGAGACTTGGAAGTCTCTGATTGTTGAGGAGCTGAGTGTTTGATCCACCTACGGGATTTCCTATTGCCCAGACAATAACTCGGAGTGTACGGCCAGAAGAAATAGTTTGATTAGGACATGGGAAGTGAGATGATAGTGGTAATGTGGTGAGAGGAGGAAATGCTGGGGGAATGTTGCTCTCTGTCGTGCCTGCTGGTCGTGTTTCGCCGTGCCTTTCAAGTGGCTGTGGTTATGGCGAAAGGAGATGGAGATGAAGTCACGAACTGCTCCGCACAAGCCACTTTAAGCGGTCGGATGAAGGGTGAGAAGTGAGAGTTGTTTGCTCAGTGTGGCCATCACGGCAAGTGTAGAGCAAACACGGAAAGTGACACGAGGCACCGGCCACTTCATCACGCGTCCACCGTCCACTCACTCAGTCCACGACCACCCTCACCTACACCCGACCACCTGTTCCCTTACAAAATCTCAACCACCGACGTGTGGACAATGGACGCGGTGAAAACTTGGGCTGATTGTCACGTGCTCCCCTGCCTCATTCTGCTTTCTTCCCTCCCTCCCACTCTCCCACCAATTAGCACCAATGAATGTCGCTCTCTCACCTTTCAGCGCCTAAATGTCAAATGACAGCTTTACCTTAACAAAGAAGGAAATTTGGTCGTTTGCATTCCAGTCGGTGACTGCTCTGATTTGGGGCGGGATTTGAGACGAGTTGGGAATGAGTGGAACGTGTGCTTGATTCCAGCATTTACTCGGGTTGATGGCTGGAAGGAATGGACGTGCGAGGAAGAAGCGAAAGCCAGGACCAGGAAATCCTTCGGGTAGCACAACGGATTGTTTGTGTGGGTTTGTCGGGGGACGTTTGATTGCATTCGCTTGTGTAGAATGGTTGTGCGGGAAACGGCGCTTGTGTTTGAAAGAAAGCGGATCGGGGAATTAGGAAGGATAGGCGCGGGAGACAAGGAGCGGTAGGGAGTAAACAAAGGCCGTAATTGTCATGGAACGAGGTTTAAAGAAGTGAAAGTGGGACCGCGGTGCGTGCTGGCGCGGGGCGTGGTTGAGGACGTAGGAATATTTGATGGGATTACATCGACACACTTTACTTGCTCCACTCGGACTCACAGATTCCGCATTGAGTAGGCATTAGGAGCTTTTGGAGGAGCCGAAATTGAGAAAATTCTGCGAAATTCTGCGTAAGAGATAATTGGCAAGAGAAAGCATAAATCCGTGCATTGATGTTTCCGGTGGGAAATTGGAAGAAACCGCTCGAGCAGACGCGCAGACGAGTGGAGAGTGAAGTGGAGTGGCTCAGTCCCTTTCAACATTTTAAATCCGATTAAAGCTACAAAATACAAATACGCAGAGCTCTGTTCCATCTGTGCTTGCCGTTCCATTTAAAAATATGACAAATGTCGACTGACAGGATCTCGCGATTCCAGCCTCGACTCGAGCGAATGCAAATTCGGTGAAAAATTAAAACGTGGCAGTGTGAGTGGAAGGCACTCGACGCTTCCTAAGCCCCGACAACTGTTAACACATGATGCGAACAATCCCAAGGTATCAATAGACATTCCACTTGCACTTGAGCGAGGATGAGCGATCCGAGCACATCAAGAGTTGGAGGAAGAGGAGAAAGTGGCCGGAGAATGGAAACAAGAGATTAGAGTGGAGCAGTGCTTGTGGAATGGGGCAAAGCGCCAAGGGCACATCTTGCTCTGAATCCATTCCATTTCCAACTTGTAGCTCTGAATCCCTTCATTCTCGCCTTTCCATTTCTCCTCCCCACCCAAACCTCGTCTTCCGTATGCTCCCCGCGCTCTCCTCCAGTCGTGTCTACAGCACAAGAGCATTGTTGCGAAGGATCCGGACGGGAATCGTCGTTTGTCCTGGAGTAAACACCAAGAAAAGCCACAACAACTCACACACGTCAGCTCCACTCGCTCTGCGGCCCACATCAATCTCCCACACTCCACGAACTGCGCCACCACAGCCTCTTTCCCACACTCGCCCCGCGTCTTCCCAATTCATCTTTCATTCAAGGTGGATAAATAAGCCCGAGATAATTGCTTTCCGCAGCGCCTGCCTCCGCTCCTCTCCACTCCTCGCACATCTCCCCAATCCAGCAACACTTGCCAAATCCCTCACCCTCACGCACTCTCTTTTCTCTCCGAAACTGCTCCCGTCAAATATCCCACACAAATGGACCATCTTGAATTCCCTTCCGCGCCGTGGCTGTGGAATCCGCGAATCGGCGAATTAATGAAAAAGACGGGAGTTCCTTGCGGAGGAAGCGAGGAGGTGAGTGTCGGACTGCGAGTCGACGAGTGCTTGCATCTCCAACTCGAGAGCTGCGGAATTTTTATTTGCCCTTTGTGAAATTTGTGTGAAATTCGATCGCATTTCTCCTCCGCCTCGACTCGATGCACTCGCACAAAGGACTCTCCTCGACACGCGCCACCTCTGCCCCGAACCCACGCATTCCCGTCAATCCTTCACTCGTGCTCCATCTCACCTGTCGCCTTGGTCTCCTCGCACGAGAACTTGGTGCAGAATTAACATTCGGAGCTTCGGAGGAGTGGAGATGAGAGATATCCGGAGTTAGGAGGAGAGTGGAAGGCTTATTTGTAGATTGGCTGGGAGATTGGGATTGCGGGAGAGCGACGTGGAGCAGGACAAAGGAGCGTCGGAGATAAGGCAAGTAGAAAGTTGTAGTTGGAGATGGAGAGTTTGGTGGCAGGTGAATGGAGCGTGGCGTATCAAGTGCAGCTGTGGCTCCGTGGGAATCCAGGAGCTCAGCTTACTCCGCAAACGTCCGTCCGGATCCGGAGCCCAGGACGCGAATGCCCGCTCCGTGGAACGTCCACGGACGGAATTCCAAGCATCGCGGTCTGCTTCATCATTGACTTGATGAGAACGTCTTACTCGGCCACATCCGCATTCACTCCTCCGTCTGGAATCGCACCTACAGCCGAGCTGACGGGAGAAACAAAGACTGAGCCTCGCTTTATGCCCCTCGGAAACTGCTCCTTGGAGTCACTGGAAGAGCACTTGGCCAATTTGTGTGGAGTGAGTGGAGCGATTCCGTGTGCATCTCGCACTCCTTGTCACAACCTCCGAATTATCTCCTCTCTGCGCCAGCCACAAACAAGACGGAAGCAGCGGAGCAGGAAACAAAATGTTTATTGTCTCCCGCGCTCCGAGTCTCCGCCGCAGCCGTCCTCAATTCCACTTGAAAGGCGGAACGAGGAAATAAAACATTGGACTCACAAAGTGGCCGAGACGGGAAAGTGGCGATGAAATGGAATTGCGCTTCCACCTTCGCCTCGCTTCATCTCAAACTAATCCCTTCTTTCATTCCCAGTCCATTGTGCATTTGCGTAGCAATTCCTCAGTCCCACTTTCCACCCACCGCTCTCCTTTGTCTCCACTTCGCCCTGCTCTTTTCCCCGGCCTCACGCCCAAGTCCTTTTTCACTTGGGCCACTTTCACTCTCGCATTCCTTTGTCTTCACATGACCGCACTCATTAGCCGCCTCCCACTAATTACCTCACACCACTGTCCTCCCTTCCAGTCTCCGGGCACTCGCTCCAGCCACGGCTTATCTGCCGGAGACGAGCAGGACGCGGTGCGAATCTGTGTCGTCTGTTGACTCAGCCGGTGAAGAATTCCTGGACGACTGGGCAGTGGACGGGAGATAAGCGGGGAGCGTGAAGTGACAGCTGAAAACAACAGCGCCTTCCCGCTTCCGCTTCTCACTCCACTTTTCCTCTTCTCGCTTTACTTTTAATCCGACCACACGACCTCAGTAGCCCCGCAACTTCTCACACTCCCCGTAACTGAGTGTGGGAAACCGGAGGAGGTGCTCTCATCCACTCCAAACACTCTCCAATCAACTCACTCGCCCAGCTCAATTAACGTCTCCTCACCAAACACACACCATCACATGCACTGGGTAATGGATGGCTGTCGAGAGCGTGTGTGGTTTGCGGGGCAGGTGACGGATGTGGGACGGAGTGAGTCCAACTTTCTCACGTCGCCTACGTCACTCACAACACAAAGGACCAAAACAAACAGTTGGAAACTCCAGTCGCTCTCCCGTCGTCCTTCCCACGCTCTCCGTCACATCTCAGTGTCTCTTGTGACCTCACAACTCCCTTTTGCCACAAGGCCATAGCTCCATGTTGAAACACGCTTGGAATGAAAGGCTTACGAGCTCCTTGTTCTTATTCCAGGATTCGACTGCATTTACGACGAGGAGGGTCCGTCGTTCACGGAGGAGCCGCCGTCCAAGCTGGACTTTCTCAATGACCGAGGGACGGAGCTGAACTGCACCGTGTCCGGACGCCCGGCGCCCACCTTGACCTGGACGAAAGCGGACGGGAGCGAAGTGACGGACGTTCCGGGGATGCGCTATGCGCTCAGCTCGGGTCAACTCGTGTTCAAACCGTTCCAGGCCCACGCCTTTCGACCGGACATCCACGCGGCCACCTACAGATGCATCGCCAGGAATCGATTCGGAACCGTCGTGAGCCGCGACTCACGCGTCAGAGCAGGTTCGTTCCATTCCTTCCTCCGACTCGTCTTAATTATTTACAGGTACACAACCTGCTCTTCCCTTCCTTTGTCTCAGCGAACGCGAGCGAAAGTGACTTTGGCGAGTAATTGCGGGCATTCCCACTCCCCGCACTTCCCACAATAACCCTTCCAATAAAACTTGCAAAGCCAAACAAAGTGAGGAGATACTTCCTCCTCCAATTTCCCCTCCACTTCCAATCACCTTCTCCACCCAGTCTTCCCCTCTCCGGGATCTTCCTCCACACCAACTCCACGCAACACAGTGCGTAAACAACATTTGAATTGGAAATCAAATCCCGCAGCCTAAACATAACTCGCTCACGCTTCTCTTCCTTCAAATCTCCCAAAATGATAATTAATGGACGCATTCCGATTCATCCGCCCTCCCCACAAACACCAACCTTCCGATTCGCGTCCATCCGATTGATTTCACGCCACAGCGACACACGGAACAGAGGGAGAGAGGCAAGGACACTGGCCCGGGGAATTAATGAGGAGCTGGATAAGTGAAGATGGAGTGAGAGCGCGATGGATGCAAGTGGATACAGTTGGACGGAAGGAGAGGCATGTGCGGGTGAATGAATGACGGGTCTGCGATGCGTTGATTAAGTTGGGTTGAGGAAGGAAGGCGAAGGGAGAACGTTGGCGTGGGTGGAAGTGACGAGTGACGAGTGATGAGCCAGTGCAGTGCGAGTGGAGATGCGGTGACTCGGACAAGGTGGACAGAGAGCATCTCTCACTTTCGCACCAGCTTCAGTCCATCAAAGGAATTCAAGTGCAGCGTGTGAGTCCGTAACCGGTTCAGCTTATCGCGTTGCTCTCTCGCAGTTGAGTCCGTGTGACTGGGAGAAGAGACGCTGAGCTGTGGTTGTGTGGGAGTGGATGAGTGTTGCGAGACGGAATCCTCCACTGGCCCACGTCCCACTCTATTATTCACTCCACACTCACTCGCAGGTAAACAGAGCAGAAATTTCAACAGAGCGCACACACTGCAGTCAACTGCTCCCGAAGCAAATCCGATTTGGCTTCGTATCTCACTTGTTACTTTCTTGTCCCTCAACATACTTGGCACTTTTGTCCTGGCTTCCCACGTGTCTGCACCACAGCGCTTCATTTCCTCCACACTTGTCCCAATCATGCAGACGACCGAGAGAGGCAATTTCAGTGACAGCAAAAACGCTCGGCCTCATCGGTTCGCAGTCGACGGAGCACGATGGACCGATAGGCTTACGAGACATCCACACGATAGCACACGGCTTAGGAAGTTAAGTTGACAGAAAAATGCGACTCTCGGATAAGCCGAAGGAGACACAGCCCTGGCCCTGGCTGTAGCAACGTAATCAATGCTTCACTTTCTCACGCCTAAAACCTCCATCGACATTTATTCGCAGCCTCCACTTGAGTTCCAAGGTGAAGGCGCCAGCGAGAGCTCCAACATCTTTCCTATCGCTTTCACGCTTCGCTCCCTCCAGATAAGTAATTCTTTTCACTCCGAGTGGCCAGCAGACTGTGAGTGAGAAGTCTTGGCGAAACTTGCTTCTCTCGCACCCGCCGCATTCCTCAGCCCACAATTAACCTCCCTACCTTGCCCTCGCCGAGGCAGGGAACACACCGACGACCAGAGCCAAAGCTCCCTGCATTTCCATCCCACAGACAGAATGAGTGCGAGTGACGGGGGCTGTTTCCGCCAAATGTTGGCCACTAAGGCAATGCAGCGGGTGATGATTCCAACCAAATCTCCAGCTCACTTTTCCCTCGAGCCGCTGTGGTCTGGATGGAAGGATGAGTGCGTGTAAGTGAGTAAAAATGAGTGCCAAATGGGACAAGGCTGAGGATAACGACAGCCTCAGCACACTTGACGGAAGGAAGAGACGGAAAAGCTGAAATGAGTTGGAGAAGCCGCGGAGTGAGGTGACTGTGTCATGGAATCCACATGGACTCTCATGACCGTCGCGAGACTCAGTTGAATTCGTGAGCCAACGGAGCGGCGTGCGTGAGGAAGCACTCCCAAGTCTCCACTTGACAACGCTGTGCTCGCGTATCACTTTCCCCAGGGAGAAAGCAGTCCGTATGCCAGAGGAAAGAGAAAGGCGAGATGGAAACGGCAGGACTTTCACTGACCCTCGTCACTTGTCATTTCCTCTCTTTCCCTTTGACTGCCAGTGCACGTGCTCTCCTCCTTCCGCAACACTCAATGGTCCGTTGTTCGTCCACAGAGGGACAAAGACCCTCGTGATGCGACAGCCAAAGAGTTGTGGGAATGGATGGGGAAGCTACAGGGAAGCGTAATGAGCTTCAGAAATGTGCGTTGCAGGAGCTAATGACGGCAAGCGAGAGTGGTGTGCGGTGGTAATGGTCCTCTGGACTGCCCAGCACCGAGAAGCAATCATTTCTGGCCGACAACTCGGTTCACTTCCAGCCACTTGTTCCCCTTCCGTCCGCGCAAATTAAAAACCTAATCAAGTGGGACGACAGTGCCGGAGGAGTGGAAGGTATGCGGCTAATTAATCGCAGTGAGCCGTCACTGCCAGGCTCTTCTCCACCCACGACTCCCTCCACAAATACAAGAGATCCAAATTCTCTGGTCTGGTCCGGAATGTTTCCAATCTTCTGATTTACAGATTTTCCAGACTCTTAGGCTCAGGCCAGACCATTTGCACCGCATTTTTAATACCATCATATTTTGATATATTTCCACCCTGCAAACAGATTCACACATAAAAGTCCCATCCATGTTTATAACTGAAACTTATTCTTTTCACTGCCACTTACTCAACTTGCTCCAATTTTAACTTGAGTTGTATTTTTTAAAATGTGATTTTCTGGTCTGGTCTAAACCGCTTGACCAGACGAGGAACAGACCAGACACAACGGTCCTGACCACACCGATCACTAACCGCTACCCACAGCATACCAAATCCCAAGTGGATTTTGTGTGGAAATGCGACGATTAGTGGAGCGGGTGAGCGCACGGGTGTGGTGGCGGTTGGAGGCTAGTCTCGGTCCATTGGTCACGTGACGCTGGAGGCCATGTGACGACATTGCTAAGAGGCCAAGTGCTCTCGCGCTTCCTCACACAATCACCGGGCCAAAATGGGCGAGATGGATGGTAATTAATTGAGTTGGAAATGAAATTGGTGCTGGAAGACATGGTGGCACGTGGTTGTGTCAAGTGTCGCGTTGGAGACAGGTTGGTGGAGTTGCGGAGCGAGAGACACATGGCACTTGTTATCTGCGGAGTCGCAATTAGCGGTGATTAGACGAGTGCAGTGAGAGAACTTTCAAGTGCCATCTTGTCCTCAAATGTTCGCGAGACTTGGCGAGTGAGTCCGGTGGAAGTTCTCCAGCGTCAAATTGCGGAAATGAAGTGCGGCAGCTGAGACGAGCATTCCTTTTCCTTCCGTTTTCAAGTAACTCCCGGCTGCTCCTTCTTTTCTTCCCTGTGGTCTGCTGATGCTGAGAGGACTGAGCAGCCAATTCCCGCACTCCTCTAATTAGTAGTTCATGACTCAGGCGATTCCCATGGAACGTGCGGCTTGACAGGAGGTCCTTCGGAGCGAGAAAGTTGGTCCGAGAGGAATTTGAAGCGTGGCGCGAGTGCGGGACGTGAATGGATTGCGCGTGAAGCGAGTGTGACTTGGTTTGTTTCAGTGGTGCGGCAGTCGTACGAGCCGATGGTGCAGAACGCGATGGCTGTGAAGAACTTCCCGATCGTCCTTCACTGCATCATCCCTTCCTTCGTCCATGACTTGGTGTCTGTGACGTCGTGGATGCACGGGTCGTTGAATATCCTGCCAAGCTCTGGCTTCGAGACAGAGAAGTACTGCATGCTGGACGAGGGGCAGCTACTGATCTGGCAAGTGTCGGCCGCCGACTCCTTCAGCTCGTACCAGTGCCGTACCTTCGACCAGCTGACCGGCGAAACGCGCATCAGCTCGCCCGCTTCCATCGTCGTGTCAGGTGAGTCGCCCCTACCCCAGTGACGTAACCAGGGGTAGGCCAAGCTGTCCTAGGCATACCTAACAACTTCATCTTAAGCTACACAACATGCTGTTTTATTCGTTAACACAAAAACAGACGCAGCTTTTTGAAATTTACACCAAATAGGATGCAGTTTTTTAAAGCAAAAAGTAAGACGCAGTTTCTTTGAAATTTAAAAACAACTGGACGAAGTTTTTTTTGAAATTTAAAAACACGCGCAGTTTTTTGAAATTGAAAAAATTAGATACAATTTTTTTGTACACAAAATTAGATTGTTTTTTTCTACACAAAATTAGATGCAGTTTTTTTAAATTTACACTTGATAACATCCAGGTTTTTCAGCAGGCCTACTAGAAAAAATGCCTGCTTACGCTACTGCCCCTTCCCCTCCCTCCCGCAGCTCTCAATCACTAACTTCTCTTTTGCTTGCAGAGGAGACGGAGGAGCGCCGTCCTAAGATATACCGCTCCGTCAGCACCAGCATCGTCGCCAAGGAGAATGAGCGTGTAGTGCTCCCCTGCATCGCCATCGGAAACCCGCGCCCGTCCCACAAGTATGAGTTTCAGTTTCCTTTATTTCTGTCATATCGTTCAGTACATATAATTATGCATTGTTTTTCGATGATGGACACTTACGAACAATATTCAACTTTATTCTCCAAATACATCTTTGGTCATGCTATTCCATTCCGACTGATTACAAAGATAGTATCGTTAAAATTATTATTGTAACAAATGGGGCTTCCCTAATGGACAGTTTAAAAGACAAATGCTTCTTCCTATTTTTAGTAAACATGAATATTGCACGGTTAATTTTATTTGGCAAGCCGTGGAATCAACATGAAAGTCTCAATTCATAAATGATAGGTCAGTAATTAATGATCGACAAAACGGGAACTTAGCATAGGGTCCTCTTATCCAGATATTTCCTTATATTATTAAGAATTTCAATTATCAAACATACTCTACTACTTACTTACACTTGTAAAGTGGCCCTTAATATTCAGATTTGCATCAATAATAGCACCCTTTCCATGCCATTACAACTGAAATTAATATTACAGATATTTGCTAGTTTACATAGCTTTCCCACTCCTATAACGAACTATATACTTAGCTTTTCTACCTTCATTTTTACTCCGTTCAGGCTAAGCTAATGAATAACATTATTACACACCCTTGGGTAGTGTGAATGAATGATTAATTATGTTCCACGGGCATTACCCATAACATACACAGGCATACCTAAGTTCCATGATACCAGTAATGGTGTTTCAAGGAACGATAATTATCAATTTATGGTGCATTTATTGACACAATATCGAGGAGTTGAGGAACAATCCCAGGAATATGTTAAATTTACATATATTTAGAGTTGTACATTAACGCGTGCTTAGCGTACCTGGTCAGGCGAAAGACCATTTTAGTCGTCATGTTATGGAAAAATGAGTGAAGGTTAAATTCGCACATTAATGGGAAGTTGTACTCACAAAGGAATTTCAGCCTAAAACAATACGCGGAGCACTGCACAAAGAAATGGGACATACTATCATTCTATCATTAAACGAGGGTATGCAGAGCGGGCAGAACTCGTGGTCACTAAATTTGATGCTGTAATTATTATAACTTAGGTAATTACTATTGGTTCTAACTGGTATTAAATATTGATTTAAATAGGCAATGGAAAGGATCGTATCGTCTTAACACTGGCTAAGCTCTCCTGTCGGCTCTGATCAATTAGGCATTCAGCGGTTATTTGAAATTCATATTTAAAATTACAAATTCTCTGGAAAAAAGAATTAAATTTTAAACGGTTACTGAGTTTATTGGAAATAATTAATTTCCAGCTATTATTCCTGCATGTATAACGATTTGTTATCACTATACAGAAAAAAGCTTAAAATTTCACTTAATCATAGACTAAGCTACTTAGTTTCGTGATCGTTATCAACTCATCAGTATAATTCAAAGCAATTTGGGCAGAAAATAAAAATTCTAAATAAAATCTAAATAAAAATCTCTGGAATAATTTAGATTTTAAGAATACAAACATTGCTGCCAATTTTAAGTCGTAAATAATTTATAGTTTGTTACTAGTCAGGTAAACAAATTTAAAATCTAAAACACTGAAATATTTTTCGCATGAAAACGAAATCTTGGAGAACGGTTGACCAGATATGATTAATTCACCCATCCTTGATTTCATTCCTGTCTTTATTCATGTGCTGATTAGAATATTTTTGTATATATAAATCTTCTTTAAAATTTCGGCGATAATAGTACGATTCTCATTTTAATAATTCTACGTTTTGATTGATAGCATGGGTGGTTTGCCTTGGGATGCTATTTTTGAAATTTTTCAAAAACTGCGTGTGAGGCTACAGCAGGTGATTCAAAATTACCCTGCTGTAAATTGCATACATGCTCTTTTAATCTGATTTGAACTGTTCTGTGAGTTTCACCGATGTAAACCAAGGGACAGGTGTCACATTTGATTTTGTAAATACGATAACCCATTGAAATTGTTTTCCCTTTGTGAGCTCGAAACTGTTGCAGAATATCATTAATTGGGCGAAATACAACTTCACATTTCATGCTTTTGGTCAAAATTGTCTTCAGTGGTTTTGCTATGCTTTCAATATATGGGATGCAAATACGTCACATTTCGTCCTTTTCTTCCTTCATACATGCTTTTTCGCTGTCCCCAATTAGTTTATCTAATTGCGAATCTGTGATATGAACCCTCGTGTCTTAAATAACTAATGTGTACATTTTTAACAGTTCCAGCTTTTTAATAATTTTATTGAGCGAGGTGTTTTTGGGATTATCACTTAGTTGGATGCTATCCAGAATTCTACGGTGTGCCAAGCAACTAAAACTTTTGGTGACCATTAAACGTTTAACGCTTTGCTTTCAGGTGGTCCAAAAAGGAGGACAACAAGCTGACGCCTGTCATTGACGATTCGACCCTGGAAGACTCAAGGACGACGAGCCGCCTCACACTCGACGGCTCAGGCATCGTGATTCGTCACGGCTCCCTGGTCATTAACTCTGCTCGTGTGTCCCACAAGGGAACCTACCTGTGCAACGCCACCAACTCCAAAGGCACGGACTCGTTTGAGGTGAGTAGGGCAGTGGCGTCTCAGCGCACTCTTTCACTCACCGAGTGTGCTTGTGTTTCAGATCCAGTTGGTGATCCGATCGAGTCTGGTGGTGAATCTGGAGCCTGAGAAGTCGACGGTGGACGTGGGGAAGAACGCCGACTTGACGTGCTTTGCGAGCGGAGAGCCGCAGCCGACGGTGCAGTGGATGAAAGATGGACGAATCCTCCGACCCAGCAACACACCGAATCGCATTCGCTTCTATGGGCAGTCCAGGCTGCAAGTGATTGGGGTGCAGCGGGAGGACCAAGGCGTCTACCAGTGCATCGCAAGGAATGAGTTCGAGTCCACCCAGCGATCGGCCCAGCTCTGGCTCGGAGGTAACCATCCGCACTCTTTCATCCCAATCCCTTTTCTTACTCTCCGCATCCTAATCACCAAAGTTTCCTCTGGAACAACAACTCTTCAACTGCATTTCATGCTTCGCCGCCTCAGCATGCATCCGCATCCATAACACGGCAACACCTGCTCGTCCACTCGCGAAAAGCACAGCGACTGCCACGCTGATTTCACTCGGAGCAGCTGCTACACCTCGCTCAATCACTACTGCGTCTTCACTCGCGTCTCTTCCTCTCACTTGCATAACAAGAACCAGGAGCAGGAGCCCACTTGGTATGCACGCGAGAGCGAGCACTTTGATCCCCGCCAGACACCTTCCTCGAAACTCGTTCGCACGCTTCACTCCTCCAACCGGACGGATGAAGCCACGCAGGTAGATACGAACGAGAAACAGCCGCACACACGACCTGGGATTGCATGGCTAGGGTGGAGTGGGAGTGGAGGATTGGAGGGCAAATAGCCAGATAAATAACAAGATAAGTGAGAGTGGGAGAAAGCGAGACGGGAAATGGCTTGGAAGCACGACATGGAGCCTTGTTATTTTTCAACTCTTGCAAATCCTCGCTCCGTCACAACTCGCTCGTCCGAACAAAGCCGTTAGCGTTGACGTCTCGTTGGAGTGACAGAGGCCAAGTCCCCACCAGTCCACCCCCAACCACTTGCTTGAACAGCTGCGACAGTGTTGGGGTTGTTGTTGTTTGATTTAGGCGCGGGATGAGAGCGGCAAGTTCGAAAGTGCCGGCGGCGGGAAGTTCGAGATGGGAGACCGGATTAAGGAGGACGCGGGTGTGGGAGAGTGAGAGCGAGTGAGCGGCGGATGCCATTAAGGTGTTTTGGAAATGCGAAAGGGAATTAGGCTGGGAGGAGACGGAATTAAAGGTGGCTTGCGGAACGAGTAAAAAGATTAACTTGTTAGAAAATGCGAAAGGAGATAGACACACGTAGCCCTTCCTTACTTTCCATTTTAATTGGCTCTCTGCTTACGTACACAAGAGGAAGAAGCGGAGCTCGCAGCATCCGCAGTCACGACCAAAGCTCTATTGTTTACTTGCACGCAGAGTCAGGCGTGCCTGAGGCAGGCCATTATTTTCAGCAGATTGCAAATTAGCGGAATTGGGGGGTGACTTGCTGCAGTTGCCAGTTACGGAGATTTGAGCGACGAGAGATGAGAGGCCGTTGGAGAAAGACGTTCGTTGGTGCACTTGTTGTGTGGACGGAGATGCGGCGTGAGCACGCACTGGCCGCACATTGTGGGAGAAAGCGAAGTTGGCCGTAATTGATGTCTAATGTCCGCAGACACGATAATAATGTCGGTGATAAATGCAAGACGAAACCGTTTCCGACACCACACGCCGATCCGAATACGCGTCTTGTATCACTTGCCGTTTCATGCGCTCCACTTGACTCCGCACCTCCTCTTGCCCAGCACAACAAAAGAAAGCGACTTGGTGCTCGAAATGAAAAGTCGTCGCTTACTTATTGATTGCCTGATTGTGCATTGAAATCCCGTCGCTCGGTCGTTCTAGCATTCCGATCTGCGTGGCTACGGACGGAGCGTGGAGGAGGAAGCTGATAGTGCGAGGAGTGATTGGCGAGGAGAGGAAATGTGAGTGGAAGCCATAAAGCGAGTATCACTTACTCCGAGTGCGTCAGCTCGAGCTTTAGTTTTTCCACCAGCGTCTTAAATGCCCATTTACAACTGACGTAGTTTCTCCTCATGAAATATACGATTATGACGGAGTAAGTCTGCTCCATTGCTCTCTGCTCCGTCCGACTCAGGAAATTGAATGAGCGGCCAACTCAGAGCCATCCACCGCCACCAGAGGCGTCTTCATGAGAAACGCAATCCGCTTCTGGATTTATCACATGTTTAGTCTTTCCGTGTCATCTCATTATACTCGACATCTCCACGCGTCTCTCTCGCTCCTATTAATTATTCCTCAACGAGCTCCCGTCCAATCCCACTCCACCAGATAAGGTGAGCGCACAACAATCCACACGGCCTGTGTGGGAGGAGCGGGCCGGCTGGAGGAGGCAATCAAATCAAATAAAACCGGCATTTCTCTCACACTCGCAACTCAGTCTTTTGTTTCGACGGCGAGTGAGGAGCCGTGGCAGAGCATTATGAGGATGTCAAAGCGACAGCAAAGGTTTTATCTCGCTCTTTTCCACCACGCACAAAGAAACTTCACTTGACGTCCTACGAGTGCAAGTGGAGAGAGGAAAGCTTGGAATGAGTTGCTGAGTGTGCGGGAGATGCGGAGACATTACGAGGAGGCTGTAGGCGCTCACGCCTTCTTTCCCACTTTCCTCAGCACCTTCTCGTCTATGCCGGCGTGTTGTGTAGCGAGGACATGTTCTGGGGTAATTGGATGGTGGCGGGGAAGTGTCCGGTGGCTGGTGGGATGAGGAAGGTGTCTCTGTGTGGAATGTGTGAGGCGAGAGATAAGGCGGTGGAATATGCGCGAGTAGTCATTGGTGGGAAATAAATTGTGAATTGAAATGGTGTGTGGAGTGAAACAGTGAAAGAGCAGATGGAAATGAAAAAATACCTAAACGCTCCACTGACGATGCCTTATTAAAAGAAATAAATCCCATGAAATGCTCGTGCTATCAGTTTCGCGAGTGGGAAGTTGTGTGGAGTGGATGGAGGAGGGCGCGGAGGGGCGGCGGACGCAGTGAGGCAGGACGGGAAATATGGAGAGTTGGATTGAAAGCCAACGCAGCTCCTTCCCCTCTCAACTTCTCAACAGATTAACGATTTATTTTTTATTTCCAGATTCACCTGCGAAGCTTTTGTACCATTTTATTGAACAGTCTCTTCAACCGTAAGTTGTGCTACTTTCCCATCTCATTCAGCTCTAAGCCGCTTCCTCCCTTCCTCGCTTTCACAGCAACCGCTTCCCCATTTTCAAATCTACTTTAGACTTGCAATCCAGCACATAATTATTGATCAACTGTTCTTATCCGTCCAATTCCAGCGGGCCTCCCGTGTCCCTCAAGTGCAGTGCCACAGGAAACCCCACTCCGCACATGTAAGCTCCTTTCTCTTCCGCCTTTTACACTCCTCACTTGTCGCCCTTGTCAATCTTGTCCTTTCTCTCTTCCGCAGCTCCTGGCTTCTCGACGGCTTCCAACTCCCGAAGAGTGACAGGTGAGTGTGGACTTAATTGCACAGGATTACTGCTGCGCCACTTCCTCCTCACTCATCCCTCCGTGTGCACACATGTAAACAAGCGAGACGACAGGAGGAACGACGCGTGTTGACGCCAGTGTGGACAGAGCTAGGGCACCAAAGCGCACGCACCACACCGCCTTGGGATCGCGATGAGTGAGGACTGGGACCCCGAGTAAACACACCAAATGTACCCACGCTTTCCACTGCAGTTGGCAACAAAAGTTGGGCAAATGAATTTCCGCGTATTTATTTGAATAGCGTGTCTCTGAATCAAGTGTGACTTGTGTGATGCGGCTGATGGAAACGAGTCTAGGGATCCGTGCATTGTCAGTTGAGGAGACAGGACGAGACAGGCGAGCGAAGTCAGAGACACACGCCGCTCTGGATGTGCAAGTGTGCGGGGGAAAGTGGAATATGGAGATGGAGACTCAATTACATTGTCCTCACACGGCATGATTATTGGACGAGGGAGTTTGGGACACCCAAAAGTCTCCAGCCTTCATGTCACGCTCCACCTCCACACACAACTCCACTTTCCCACACACACCACTACTCCCACACATCCGGTCAAGTCCGCGTCACCAACAACCACTTTCCCTTCCCTCATCAAAACATGTCAAAGACCAAAGCGAATTAACAGCTCACCAACTACTTACCATCACAAAGCCAAACGTTTATTCCTTCCTATGGCTTACGGCCTGTGTTATTCCTAACTTGTATTTCATTCCATTCACTACATCTACACTTGAGCATTCATTCACTAAAGTATTGATCCATTCTGTTGATGGTCGTTCATTTCTTCTTCCTCATCCCCTTGCTCAATTACCCACATCTTTCGGATTCAGATCTTGAGTATAGCAAGTGATAGAAATCATAAACCAGTTTCATATTTCATCTCTCGAGGAAAAAGTTGTACTTGAAAACAAGTGGAATGGAAGCCCAGGGCAGTTGGTTCGGTAAATGTGACGGTACTCTGGCCAAAATCTAAGGATGCATTCAATCGCTAACTGTACAAACTCATAGAGCATAGCATTTTCTTCCCAATCGCTTCCTATCAAACTTAAATCAATCTTAACTACATGATGTTTGTGCTTGAAATGACACACCGTAATCACGGATGAAGTTAAGCTGCCTTCCCTTGTTGTTCTGCCTTAAAATCTAAGGTTACTCTGAGAACGTGGACAGGTTTATCTCCTTCTACCAACATAATTTTCCAGAGACTCTTTCACAGAGCCTGTAGGCTTTTCCCAGAATTCCTTTCCGTAGTGACAGCCGACAGTTTAAATGTTAGCGGAAGCAGACGACAGATTGCAGTTGTGGAAGTGACTAAAATAAAGTAATTGTTTTAAAAAGCGGACTTGAGCGGATTTGTGACGAAGGTGCTGAAGCGATGGAGTGGTTGATGTGCGTGTTGTTGTTTGTAGATTCCTGATGGGTCAGTACGCGAATATCTACGGAGATGTGATTAGTCACGTGAACATCACGTCGGTGCAGGTGGAGGATGGAGGTAAGTTGTTCGCTTTCAATCTTGCTTTGTGTGGTAGGAGTGAATTGAGCTGGGAGAGGGAAAACATGTTTAGCTGAGGAAATGGCGGGTCGTAAAGACGCCGAGGTTTGAGTGCGAGGGAGAGGAGGACGTGAGGTGGGTGCAGGAGCAAGTGAGGCTGTTTAAGGTGCGAGAAAGGAACGGTTTCCTTAGTCCAAGTGGAGGTTGGGAATGTGGGAATGGAAGGTGCGGGAAGTGCGGTTGGACTGAGGAGGGAAGGAATGATTGGGACGGACACGTGTGTAGAGTAAGGGAGGCGGATAAGATGAGATTTGATGGCGCGAAGGTTGCGACTTGGATTGAAGACGACAGTCAGTTGAGAAGCTGTGTGGTGGGGATTGGGAGATGGAAGTGATAGCGCTGTTTGCGTAGTTGCCTCACAGCTCTCACAAAAGCCGTCGTTTGAGGGAATTGCGAGTGTGGAGAGGAATGGCGACTGAAGATGACGTGTTTCGGAGGAATTGTTAGAGTTGGAGAGAGGAGTGGGAATTGAAATGAAATAGTGGGGCGTAGAAATGGAATTGATTCGGAGGGAGTGGATGTGGTTCATGTGGCTCATGTTTCTCTTGCTTTTCCAGGTCAGTATGAGTGTGTTGCAACAAATCGTGCGGGACAAGAAAGTCACGGGGCTGCACTGAATGTTTATGGTACGTGTACACATTCGCGTCTCCTTTTCCTTCTTCCACCCAAATGTCCTTCTCCCAGTCCACACCCAGTCTCCTTGTCGCATTCGCTCGCTCACAAATGTCTCTTGTTCCACAGGCCCTCCGTTCGTGAGACAAGTCGGAGACATGACGGCCGTCGCCGGGAAGCTCCTCAAATTCAAATGTCCCATCGGAGGCTACCCCATTGAAAGCATCACGTACGAGAAAGGTAAGTCCGCTCCTCCTCTTGTAGTCCCGCAGATAATCCCTCGCAGTCAATTCCCGGCCGGACGAGCACTTCCAAGCCATTCAAGTGCTCGTCTTTCCACTGGCACTGCCAAAGTGCTCTTTGCTGGCTGTGCGTGGGGAAAGATGGGCATGAGCTGCGACTGAATCGCTCGAGCCAGCGTCTCCACGGACAAGAGCGCAGAGTAAACATCCCTTTCCAAATCCAATAATATTTCCCCAGTGCAAATTGGTGGAGTGGCGTAGAATGGAATGGAATTATCACTCGTCTCATTCCATCCGTCCTCACAGCGATGCTGTCACTTTCCGCTGAGCAGGACGTGGTGCAGATGCACAGTTGATGAGTGCAAGTCATGGGACGTTCTCTTCTCTTGCAGAGGGGAAGAAGCTGCCGCAGAACGAGAGACGACACCAGATTCGGGACGGGACGCTGTTCATCGAAAACACGGAGCGGGCGGACGAGGGCAGGTACACATGCAGGGCCCAGAACAAGGCAGGCCAGTCGTCGGAAATGTCGGTCAAAGTCCGCGTCGTGGGTAAGTCCGGAGACAGTCCGTTTCTCATTCTTGCTTCAAATCTCACTTGACTTCCTTCAGATGCATTTGTTCGACGCGAACAAAGTCTCGTCGTCGTTGCCACACTCGACCGCAACTCTCAACTGCCGAGGTTCGGGCGGAAATCTCTTCCACGTCGTCGCGCTCACGCAACACCATTCACAAAATCTTCCATTCCAGCCCACAACGCCACGTCTCTCGCTCCACACTTGGCACCTCGTCCAACTCACAATTCCTCTCCTTCATGTCCCTCACATCCCGAGGACAAGCGCCGAGTGCACAGCGCCACCCTTGACTACTTGCTCCGGTGACCTCCGAGCGTCCCTCTTTCCCTGACATGACCCAACCTCTCTCTTCCCGTCACCACACACCAGACCAGCCTGAAGGGAAGGCTTGATTGAAGCTTTTCCGTCCATCGCATCTTTCCTTCCCACAGCCCTTGAATTTTGTTGAGAGAAAGGAAGGGAAATGGAGGAGTACGAGGTTGAGGGATGGACGACGGTTGGAGTTGTAGGAAGGGGGAGCGGGTGTGGAAGCGAGAGCGTAGAAGCGCGAGCGATGTTGTAGTTGAATGCGCTGAGGAAAGAGAAGCTGATGAAAGGTGCGGGCTATGACTTGGAATGATTTTTCAGTCCCGCCAAAGATCACGCCGTTCTCGTTCCCGGCGTGGGTGCAGGTGAGGGAGCGGACGGGGATTCAGTGCATCGTGTCCACCGGCGACCCGCCCTTCGAGCTCACGTGGACGAAAGACGCAGTGCCGCTTGAGACGAGCGCGGGCGAAGGGCGGAAGCAGAAGGAATTCTCGGTCTCGGTGGCCCAGGCTGAGGAACGGGAGGAGCAGGACGAGAACTCGGCGCTGAAGATCCTCATCGGCCACTCCGAGTTCAGCTCGTACCTCAACATTCCGTCCATCTCGGTGGAGCACATGGGGAATTACACTTGTCTCACAAAATCACTCATTTCCGGCGAAACCGCGTCTTACACTGCCCAGCTCACAGTCAACGGTTCGTAGTTCATTGCTTACACACACAGCCACTCCTCCCTCACCATCCCCTCACTCCTCCACACACACACATTCCGCTCCCTTCCTTCCCACCCGCAGTCCTCCTGCGGTGGGAAGCGAGGACAGCCAGGACAGGAAAGAAATTGACTCTCGGTCCACGGACATTGATACTTGAATACACGGAGGGGAAAGAGCACGCTCCGCACACCTTCACTCGTCACTCGCCTTTCTCGGCGTGCTCTCTCTCCTCCCAAGCAACCACAGCTACGCCACATTCCATTCCACACACGCAGTCCAGTCCAGAGATGCAGTGGGTCAACTCCGAGGCGCTTCCGGACGACGACAGGTGGTAAGAGTGACCATTGTGTGTGTGCACGAAGACTTGACGAAGCGTGTTGCGACGTGTGGCGTCCTTGTGAGAGATGAGCGAAGGTTGATAAGTTGTTATTAGTAGAGGACGACAGACGATGCATTGACAAGTGTCCTCATTTGCAGCTGCAATCAAGATCTCCAAGTTCTCGTTCGAGGACGGCTTGATTGCGGACCGGGGCATGAGGACTCAGGTGATTTGTGCTGCGACCGAGGGAGAGCCCGACAACATCACCTGGCTAA
This sequence comes from Ptenothrix huangshanensis, assembly GCA_036851915.1. Taxonomy (NCBI): domain Eukaryota; kingdom Metazoa; phylum Arthropoda; class Collembola; order Symphypleona; family Dicyrtomidae; genus Ptenothrix; species Ptenothrix huangshanensis. The sequence goes on along the minus strand of JAAXYX010000052.1, from coordinate 20,949 downwards.
GGAACAACGTCGAGCTTGGAGCGTCGAGTAAAGGCGATTCCTCCTCAGGATTTCACACTGAGCCGGGACTGGGTGCCGGAGCGACGGGTTGGAGCGAGAGCGGTCTGTCCATCGACAGATTCGGCCCCTTCTCGTCCATCCTGACGATCGTGAACGTGAGTGCCATCCACAGTGCGAACTACCGATGCGTTTTGGCAAACAAATTCGGACACACTTCCCACGAGGCCTCACTCGTCGTTCGGGGTAAACTTGTACTTGCTGCACCGCACTTCCGCTCTTCCTCCACTTGCACTCACCAAGGCCCACACTCGCACCAGCACCAACACACACGCACCTTGCATGTCGCACTGCCTCTTCGCACAGCACCACACAAAATCCTTCAGTCGTCTCGCTTCGCCTCACCAACACTCCACTTTCACCTCTCACTCATTCCTTCACACCTTCCCACTCAATCCGCAGTCCTCCGAACGCTGAGACGAGCTGATCGAGACAGTCCAGTTTCCGTCCGACTCTCATTTCTCACACGTGGGTCCTGCATGTTGAAACGACTGCCTGTGTGTGTCCAGAGCATCTCACTCTTCCGTATTTCCTGTTCCTCCGTAGCACTTGCTCTTTCTTTCGCATTCATGATTTCTACTTGAGTATTTGAGTATCAGAGCCGTGGTGGAGTCAATTGGATATTCCAAGGACTAGTTACTTGTTTCCTACTCAAGTATCTGTAGCTGGTTGTCACACACTGTGTTCTTGAGGTAGTGGTAGTTCCGTGGCGGTTGAGTGGGCGAGAGCCGGAGACTCGGAAGCTGTCCCTCCTCCAGTCTGTGATTTCTGGGTCCGGCTTCTCTCTCGCTCTCGCTTCCCTCCACCACTGGATCCTAGTGCTATGCGGTGGTGGGAAAATAATCTTTTGATTCTTCCGTTGTAGTCCCCCCTAAGTTTCTAATTGAGCCGAAAGATCAACAAGTGAGCATCGGGACGCAGGTAAGCGGATCTCGACCAACTCTCATGATTCTCCAGCGAGCCTTTGCTCATTGTTCAGTGTGGAGTGATGATTGAGTGGTTGAATTGCAGGTGTACGTGGACTGCCAAGCAGAGGGGACGCCCTCACCCAAGATCTACTGGAAGCAGCTCATAGGTAAGGCTTTTCACTCTTCCCTCGTCAACCTGCCAAGTGTTGACAGAGGGATGTGACGTTGATTTCTAGAGTGTCACAAGTGACTGTAGCAAGTGTCATGTTGTGGTTGGCCTTCGGAGTGGCTTTGACGTGGGATGCGACGGCAAGTATGCAATGATTAGTCATGTGACTTGACGTGGATATTGTTTTCCGTCCACTTGCTTTCATGTGGCAGCTGTGACAGGCGATCATTGACAGCGAGAGGAAGGTGTTCGCACGCCGCTCTGCCTTTGCCCCAAGCGCGTACTTTGCTCCGGGCGTGCAGTGGAGTTGTTGGCGTGGGCTTTCATGTGCGTGATTCGCGTGTTGGTTCGCTCGTGGCCTTTGATCCTGGTTCGTGTTTGACACACTTGCTTCTGTCACTTGTCACTTGAGCGGCGTGCTCGCGTTGAATTGTCAATGGTGGATGTTTGATTTGGTGTTGTGGATTTGTGTGGGATGCGGACTGAATGGGAATGGACTGGCAATGCTCCAACTGCTGGAATGGAACTCACTTGACTGATGGTGGAACGTGGGTGTGCACAGGGCCGGTGGAGAATAAGGAATTCCGGGACGTGGGCTACCGAACGCCGGGTATTCTGGCAGCGGAGAATGGAACTTTGATTATAAACCGAGTGACGGAGGATCATGGAGGTTATTACTCATGCATTGCGAGGCAGTTGGCCCCCGGGCCAACACAGCACTCGCAGTCCCAGCAGCCAGTCGAGTCTCACACGGAAATCTCGAAATTGATACATGTCCTCGTCAATGGTAAGTCTCGCCCGCTCCTTCCGCTCCCCTCGCTCGTGCCTCATTGTGGGCTCGAGTGAGGCTCTTTGTCATGTATTTATTCCCGCGCATTCAGCGTCCACCTCGCCTTTCTTGGACACGTACTGCGACAGTGTTAGGCTCTCAGGACTGATTTACACGAGCATGGACAATTTAAAGAAATGATGACACACTTGTTTATCGCATGATCCGTGCCAACGGAGCAGCTCCTCCAAGGATCAAGCCCCGTCCGCCCAAGGAGATTGTGAGACGCGGGGAAACAGCTGTTCTCAAGTGCGAAGTGACGGGTGACGAGCCTCTGCACATGACTTGGTTTGCTGAGGACGTGAGGATCGGTGACATGGTGGACTCGAGGTAAGGAGTGGGGCAGTTGCCGGTTGGAGGGACGCGAGTGACAAAGCACTTGTTGTTTCCAGGTACTCGGTGAGCACGAATGGCGGGGTGTCGGAGCTGTGGATTCGCGACGTGTCCCCCGCAGACCACGGAGGCTTCCAGTGCATGGCCACGAATCCGTTCGGGCAGGATCAGATGAAAATCGCGCTTCTGGTCCAAGGTAAGGTCCGCTGAGTTGGTGGTTGAGTGAGTGGATCGGAAAGAGAGTACATGATCTTTAATTTCAGAGAAGCCACAGAAGCCTAAAAATTTGAATGTGGTGGAGAAAGGGAGTCGGTCGATGGTGTTGAGCTGGATGAAGCCAACGCACCAACAGCCGCCTGTGCTCAACTACGTCCTGGCCTACAAGCAGGACTCGGGTGGGTATCTCGAGGAAACTTTTCGCATAAATATTTTTAAACCTTGCTTCTGTGTTCATGTAAGATTTCCTATTGCTCCGAGTGATTCCAAGGGAATCTCCTTGGCCCAAGAGGCTACTCGTCTGCAACTCGAGTCAAGTCACCTTCTCCTTCCTTTGTCTTCTTGCTCTGTGAATGGGGTCGGAAGCCTGAAATCTATTTAGGATCTCATTAGAGTGAGACCACGCTGGATCCCTGTCCGTCTATTTCACCAAACTACTTGTGTCAATAAAGATGCAATTTATCGTTATCGCTCAGTTGCTTCCCCGGCTCTTTTTCTTCTCACGAGCAAACGCTGTCTTATTCCTCCGCACACCGCAGGGACGGACTGGCAGATCCACTCGACGCAAACCAACCGAGCATCGTTTAAAATTAAAGCAGTCCGTGATCCCACCTTCGTCCCTCTTCCTCTCCACTTCCTTATCTCGCGAGCATTTTTAACCTCAACATCAACATCCGAACGAGATGAGAAGAGCCTCCGTGGCTTAACTCGGCTTGCTTTACATGCCAAATGAGAGATCCGCCCCTCCAACTCCATTCCTATCTATAACTTAGCAAACCAACTAATCCATGTCTCCATTTCTTTTCTTTCCCATTAGTTTTCTTCCTTTATTTTTTTATCCCCAATTTATAGAACTCTCTCTCCTGCCTTTTAATAGCTTCTTCCTCCCTTTCTCTCCCTTCCCCACTCCCGTCTCACTCACTTAAAGTTTTAAAGTCTGATGAGACTTGAGTCGAGTGTAATTTCAAAGACGGCCTGGTATAGTAATGGACTGTTATAGGCTGTTGAGCAGTCGGAGATAGCTACGGGCGCATTCTCTCAAGCTCCGTAGTTGGCCCATTAATTTCATTGTTAAGTGAGTAATTTATTGTGTGTGTAACGACTTAGAAAACTGGGAGGAGCAGCAGACGAGGAAAACGTCAACTTCCGGAGATAACAACTCCATTACACTGGATGATCTTAAACCCGCGACAAATTATGAATTTCGACTCTTTGCTCGCAACTCTCAAGGAAGTTCTGAGTTCAGCGACGTGCTGCAGGTACCCACTTTCTCACACTACTCCTTATACCTCTATAGTCGCACTACTCCACTTCCCCGCCACTTCCTCTCACTGCCTCCTTTCCTTTCCACTTGCTGCGTCCGCTCGCTTCTCTTCCAGTCATACAATCAACCTGGCGACGCAAAGTTCTTGGGTTTCAGTGCGGAGCAAACTTGCTCTCCCGACACTCAACAGCATTAGAACACTGTCGTACTAGTAACACTTGATGATTATCGCGTGAGGCTCTGAGTGAGTCGCACTCAAAGCTGCACTTCCTGGGCTCAAACACATGCATCTGCTACAAGATGAAAAAAGGCGGTGAATCCACACTCGTCTCATGCCGACAGGGGCGGGTGGATCCATGAGGAGTCTTTACGCTAACTCCAACTTGTTTACAGAGAAAATGAATCACTTACAAATATGGATTGTGATGGCTTTCAAGCAATAACACGGAGAGTGGACCGGAATTGTGACCCCAGTGCCACTCCGGATTGTGCTGATTGCCGAAAGGAATCGGACAGGGGCAAGTAGCAGGAGAGGCAGATGGATTCTTTATACCTAACTTATTACAATCGCTAGAGGTAGTGCTACAGAGGGAACGGGCCCGAACGTTTTTTGTCTTCGCTCGCACTCCCGAAAAATTTGAGGTTGTAGGATTCGAATTCTAAAATCATACGAGTCCACCATTGACACCAATGCCTTTATTATATATTTTAGTTTCTTTACCTATACACAGTTTTGTACGCTGATTTTAAATAAGTAATCCGGTTTGGTCGCTCTTTACCCGGGGAGAAGATATTAGAGGCCAAAGTTCAATGTTGGTTGTCATGGTTTACATTTCGAGGTTGAATATTTTATTTGTTGTTAAGACAAATTATATGGATGTCTAACTTTTTGCATATCACTTGTTGTAATGTCATTTAGGAATTCATTAGTAGTCATTTATTGATTGGCGTTGGAATTGGATATCATTATGGCCGTCTCGAAGCCGTTGAACATTAGGAAAATAATTAATTTAGAAAATTCCATAGACCTCAATCAAAATTTTAAGGACTTGGGCTGTATTGGTACTACAGGCAAGTATAAGTGCCCATATTGTAAAAATTTATTAAAATTGACTAAGTGTGGTGGAGAAACTTCTTAGTACTGTGGGAATAAAATTAAAAATTAATATAAAAAGGCTAAAACATGTGGAAAGTGAATATCATTCCTAACCGGAACCTTATTCGCCAAATCAACCCTCACAATATCGCAAGTTGTTATTTGTGCACAGTAATAACTGAGGAGTGCAAAAATTGGTTTAATTGCCGAGGAGGCTGAAATTTCTGGTTCAATAGCTAGTCATTGGAATTCTTTCTGTAGGGAGGTTGTCATCGATTCTTGTTTCAAGAATAGCGAGCTTATATGGAAGGCAATTATTACTTAAATATTGGAAAGTAATAAAATCCTTTAAGATTTGGTTAGGTAAAGGGAAGATTGGGACCCCTGCGCCCCCAACAACTTGGGGTCTTGTGGGCGCTTCTAGGTGACACCGGCATTGAAAACGCAGGTTTGATCTGCTACGATCTTGCTGTGGTCGGAGGTGCGAAAGACATAAGGTTACACAGCTGGTTGGGACAAGTTGACGTGTTCGAAAAATTCATTTTTTGTATCATGTAGTGGGAATTCCCAAAATAGTCGATGCTGATGAGAATAAGTTTGGTCGGCGTAAGTATAATTGTGACCATCGCAAAGATGGGCAATTGGTGTTCGGAGGCTGTGAGCGTGTTATGGTGATTTTGTTTTAATGCCAGTTGAAGCTCAGGTTGTTCGATTCTAATTTCAATTATTAAAGAATGAATAAAACCGGGTACCATACTCTCTCCGACTGCTGTAGGCCTTACTCTGTGCTTAGGGACAGAAGTTACATTCACCTCACTGTTAACCATTTAGTAAATTTCTTTGATCCATATTTGGGGGAATGCACAAATACAATTGAGGGTTAATGTCGTTTTTACACAAAACGTCGAGTCCAACAATACAGTCGTACAAAAGCATTGTTTTCGGGGTATATGGCTGTTTATATTTACTACCAAATGTAAAAGATAACATTTAGATCCACCGGTTAAGTTTTTGCTTGTTGCAGCTGAGTTGTCATCTATCAATTCAGAAATCAGCCCAGACGACGATATTTGCTACTCCAATGTTAAACGTCATTTGAGTTATTTTCTACATTTGTTTTCATCCCTGTTGTTTATTTTCAAGTGGAAATGAGTGTTTTGTGTCTGGACAACAAATAAAATATTTATCTTCCACATGTAAACCATGACAACCAACATCGAAATTTGACCTGCAATACCTTTTCCCCTTGAGAAGAGCGACTCAAATAAAAAGTAGCGGTATTCATTATTTCGTTACAACGACACTATGCGTTAGAAGTTTTTGGCATTACAACATCTAGAACTGCATCGCTATAATGCCAAGATACAGATAAAAATTGTATAAATGTCAAAGTAACAAGAACTGCAGCATTAAAATGGACCAAACAACTTTGCGAAAATGAATAATTTGAATAGCGAATTTTTAGTTTGTTACCTCACATTATTTGAAAAATCTATTTAAAAAACTAGGAAATTATTTTTTTCGAACGGTAAAGTTTGTGAGCTAATTTATCTTCTCTGTGCAATTAAGTGCAACCTTAACAACTTGAGACGTTATAACGACTAGCATGTTGGTTCCTTCACTATTCTTTTGGCATTATAACACCTAGCTTTATAACGGGCAGAAAAAATGATGAATACCGCTAGTATATTTTGAATAAATGTAAAAAACGAAGCATATAACTTCACAAAAACTTTAAAGTTACTATCTTACACTATTTTTTCCCTCGCGTTGAAACACGAACAATGACAGATGAAAGTAAATTGAGCACAACTTTTATCAATACACAAAAATAGCCACTACACTTCACTGCGAAGTAGACAGTCCTAATTCTAAATGAAAGAACAATTGAAATTGTCGAATTCTATAGCACTTAACAATTCTTGCTGCAATCTCCTCCGTTGCTCTCACTGTATTATTAAGTCGTAAAATTCCCTGTTCCCTGCCTCGCTATAATAATATGGGAAACGTCACAAAACGCACTGCGAAACGTTTCTTGCTTTCAACTTAATTCAGTATAATCATCTGAAGATGCAATTACATATATTGCATAGCTTAATATACGCAATACTGCATCTAACCGCCACCGGCGAAGACCTAAATCTTTGTAGATGCAAGTTTGAAGTTTATTTTGTTTAATAAAGTTGTCTCTCTCTCTCTCTTGCTTTACCTACCGCTGTAGTTCACTGGATACAACTCAAAGGTGCCAACACCTCAAAACTAATTAAATTATTATTTATTTATTAATTTATTATAATTAATTTAATTAATTACTTGTGCAAAATAGATTAAACCAAATTAAACCAAAAACATCAGTTTTAACGGTTGCGATATCCTATTATTTCAAAAAATAATGAAGCCTATACGTCAATCGGTACTCCGGTAGTTCTACTATATAAGACAGACAGATGAAAAATTAATTTAATCAATTAATTGCACAAAAGTCATTAAACCGAATTCAACCAAAAAACAATACACTTCTGACTCCCGCCAAATCCTATTGTAAAAATGAAGCCGATACGTCTATCCGTACTCCCGTAATCCTGCATGAAGACAGATAGACGGAAGGAAGGCCGGACATTGAGCTAGAAAAATATTGTGCTTCGCACAGCATCTAAAAACGAAACAATAATATGCCGAGTAAAGCATATATATATTCCAAGGTAGTTTAAACTATTCTCTTTATCAGGTAGGTCACTCCTGAAAATAAAATTGGAGCCAAATCAGAACTTCTCTGATTAATGGTATCCAGGGAAGATTTGGAGTTTTTGGAGTAAAAATTGGGTTAGCTGTAACTTTTGTATTAAAGCCACATAACTAGAAGTTGATTCCTTTTGTACTGTACAATTCATTTTTCGCTTTTTTGAATTTCTATGGTTGCACAATATTATTGGAATACGATTATCATAGTTTCACCACGAATCGTTCATAAACTAAAAAATCAACAGTAAGGGGAGAGCGTCTAATGGTGACGTTACCCATCAAAGTCAAATTTTGGGAAGCTTCCCAACTAAAATAGACCCAGGGGATCAGAGCACATAAAAATGATCGCCATGCATTCCTTTACCAGTACAAAAAACTCAAAGGTAAGAGTCTTATAGCTTCATGGTCAAACGGGGTTATATTAGAAAGATCAAAAAATAATAAAAAGCTAAAAAGCCCTATATGTGACATAGCTGTGTCCCAAATGTAACCACCATCATTATACATGCAAAATAAGTTTCCAATATGTGACCACCAATTTTCTTTTAAAATACTATCCCATGTGATTCTAAATACAGTCACCGTAAAGGTAGTTTTCATTTATTAGAGTGTAAACGATCTTTTGAAAAATCGCTTTTGGTTACAAGTTATACTAATATGGTTTTCCACAGAAATTGGCTTGGAGTGACTCCTTATCAGGAGTGACTTACCTAGAGATAGTCTATTTAAGTATTTAAACTTGCTTGATACATACCGAAACGTGTTTTAATTTTTGGTACAAAACTTGTAACCGTCATGGTAATATTTCAGTTCAAAAAAACTTTAACAGAAGTGTGACAAAATAAAACTACAAATCAAAATAGTAATATAAAATAGAATAGGGTGATTCAGCGAAAGTACTGAAGTACTACATAAAGTGTGAGTAAAATGTAATACTCATTGGGCATAATTAATTAATTTATGTTAAGGAAAATAATTTTAACGTCCTTTGAATTGACTGAATGCACTGGATAGTTTGCTAAGGTAACAGAGACGTTATTTTAAATTAAAGATATATCAGCAAAAAGAAGGCAAACGAAGACACGGTTATATCTAATATTAAAAGTAGAATTGAACGGATTCGTAGAATGGCCAGCACGTGAATCATCGCCGTAATAACCTCAAGAGGTTTTAACAATATTGTTTCTCATCTGTATTATGTACATATGTTGGGCCAGAATTTTCATCACTTGACATGCCAAGTGTCATATGCAGCTATTATTAATTGTAGACAGAACCTCGATACAAATTAAACAATATCTTATACTAGTTGGAATCTTTACAAATTACGTGCCTACGATGGAAATTTCATTTCCCATTTTGAAGTCAAAAAGATTTGTCAAAAAGGAAACTCTGATGGTCTGCCCATTTTAACATTCTTTAATAATGGTGTATACGCTGCCTTGTTAGGAAAATTACACAGTTGCAATTCAACGGTCTTGCCACACACATGGATGATAGCTTCCCATTGGGCTGGTTAATGTGAATCTTTGATCTGGAATATTCCCCTTTGCCTTCACATTGAACTTCTGTGGGCTGTGTTTTTTTAATTTTATGGTTTTTGGAACGGTACCCTTCTGGAGAATCTTTCTTTTCTCACTAAAACCACAGCCTTCTGCCATTTCACTATATTTTAGTTTCAAATCCAGACTGACATTGATTTACTTATGTAACTTGCAAAGCTAATTTTTGACGATATACTTATTCAACAAATGCAGCTACCAATCCTAAAAATAATGAACGAATAAAGTATTTTTAGGAAGTACTTCACACTGAAAAAACTTGCTTGGAAATTCCAAAATAACTGACAAATAGAGGATGAAAGGTTTTCCCAATTTGTAATCTTGAATCCTCAGATAAATCTAACAAAATCTGTTGATGCTATTAAATGGACTGAGAAAATTAAAAGAAACTGCTCATTCATAGCCTTGTTGATGAAGACTCGAGTGGTTCGGATCGGAAGGAAACGGGACAGAGGATTCTGTGTTCCGAGTGAAGCTCTAATTCAAGTGTAGCAGAGAAGCAAGTCCATGACCGAGGCTGAGCTTGTAGTTGTAGTGATATCTCCAGAATTTCTATTCTTTGCTCAGACAGACCAAATGAAGACTCCAAGTAAAACAAGAAAGATATGGAGCTGGTAAAAGTTTTCATCTTTGCAAATTGGAGAAGAAAAGTTGAGTGAGTGTAGCTGAGTGTAGCGTTGTTAGGAGTTGGTAGTTAGTGGGAGTTGTGAAATAGGAGGAGGCGGTGGAGGACGAGCCACAGTGAGACAGCCAAGAGCGAGCCAAGAGCCAAGATGCAGGCATAAAAGAGAAACGAGGCGAAACCGGAGGAAGCACAGAAAGAGAAATGGTTATAAAAGTGGAAAATGAAAGAGAAAGGAGAAGGGAAAGGTCTTTGTGAGTCCATAATTGAATGTTGGGGATGAGATAAGACATTGAGAAGTGGGAGATCTAGGCATGTATGAGGAGCACTAGAGCGTCGAGTCCAGGGCCGTAGCCAGGCCTCCGGGTTCCTCTGCCCACCTCCAACTCCAACTCTCCAAGCCCAACTCCTGTCTGAACGGTCAAGCAAGTGATTTCCGTGGCACTTTCTACCTGCCAGCAATGCTCTTTGATTTGAACTTGCGATGGAAATAAAAGAGAGGACTTTTGTAAAGAGGCGCTATTTGTTTGAGGCTGGAAAAGGCAGTGGGAAACATGACTTGGAACGCCCCTGCCTCATGTTTGGAGACTGGATGGTGGCAGGAGGCATAGGTGGAAGTGTAGTGAGGAAGGATTGGAATTATGGCAGATATAAGCAAGATTTGCTTCATGTTATTAGAGCGGAAACAAGCTTTGTCTATCGATTATTGTTTTGGGAATAATCCTGGGTGGGTAATCTATCATAGTTAGACTCTGACTTGAAATTTCATTCATTATCCACATTATCCACATTATCTACTTGAACTTGGATGCGGCAGCTCAGTTCGTGTCTTCCTTCCAGCCCTTCTTCTCCGTGCTTGTGTGTGCAGTGCAGTCGCAGTGTGAGTGAGAATGCTCAGTCTGGACTCCATTCTTCTCGCTCCATCCTTCGTCCCTTTGTTCCCTTCTTTGCCTTACTTTGTGGTTATGGCAAGTGCAACTGCCCACAATCCCAGTCAACTTATTAGCCATTTCTGATCTCCCTCCGTCCGTGCCTCTTTCCCGTTTGGAGAGGGAGACGCGGCTCATCTCCCCGTCCCTTCTAATATTAACTCCACTATCAAGATTTATTCTCGTTAGACTTGCTTCATTTCATAATAATAATTAATTAACTTGACTACGACTGCCGGAGTGAGCGACAGGAGGATGGAAGTGAGTGATGGTCGTACGCAGTCCAAATTCCCTTCTCATGCACAACAATCCCAACCATTCCGCATTCAATCCACTCGCTTCCGAGTGTCTTTCTCATCATCTCCAGCTCTCCTTCCAGCTTCACCCTTCTCCCATTCCAATTACAACAACACGAATTTCCAACCACCTCAACTTTATCCATTTCATCTCCGCACCATCACTACGCTTCCAACCCACTCTCTCTTATGCACTGCAGCCGAGGCACGTGCAGCACATTCTAATCATTGTTTTCATGTGGGCAATGAAACGGTCTTGTCTAGCCTTCAGCCATGTCAATTTGTACGCGTGGAGAGCGGGGCTCCGTACGAACACTCACAAGGAGCATGTAGGAAGAGCAGGTGGTGGAGTTGGCATGGGCAAATCACGAATATCAACAGGAATCCGACACATTTTACGGCATGGAGAGAGTAGCGAACAATTTGCTTCATTGATTCACTTCCGCATCGGAAATATCTCGATATTGGATTTTCACCACTCGCTTCGCAACCACGACCATTACAAGGCAATTAAGTGCAGTCAAAGCGAAAGTGCCAAAGTAGTACCGTAAAACCCGCAAATTGTTTCCATTTGTCTGTGCTAACATGTTGATACTTTCAAAACCTCCGAAATACATGCCTAATGTAGGAGATCAATCGTTTAAGGCATTTCAAACATACGAAATACACTGTGGACAGCAATTATGATTGTTGTAGGCTGCACCATTCCATTTCATTCAAATCAAAAAAACATAACCCTTTTTTTACCCCCTTTCAACATGTTTTACCTGACATTCAACCAATTGACATCCCATGGTTCCAACCACCTCCGGACATTGAAAAGTAGACCAAGGGCTTCGGACAAGGACATGGTTTGGTATGATACTGTCGGATTTGGAAAGAGTTGAACAAAATCCATGTATCTGCCACCAGAGAGCACTGCACTCAATGAATAATCTGTCATCTAAAAAGCTGCCTTGCTCTGCATCCAACGCGCAATTTTGAGTTTTTACAAACAATTCGAATATAATTAAACGTATATAATTATGTGTCGTAATATGCCAAAGGATTGCTTTCGTGTCCCAAGCTTGCTGAAACCTACCTACTTGGTTTTAAATGTACATACAATTTCAATAATTATTAGGACTTCTCGAAATAGGACAGAAAAACTTTACCAAGTCATCACCGTTTTGAAATACTGTAAGCTCTTTCAAACGTTTTCACATTTTTAAAAAGTCACAACTGGACCGTTCATGTGATATGAATTTTGAACGCCTGCCATGAATTTATAAACATTGGGCCTTCAAAATCAGATGTAAAATCACATTGAATTTTTGCCGAATGTTTTGGTAAAATTCAAAATCAACGCGATGGATGTACAGCAAGGGAAGGCGCTAACGATGATACTTTTAGCACTCTCTAGTAGTAGATTCATGGATTTTGGTCAACTTTTCGAAATCCCAGAGCACCATACGAAACCATTTGCCTGTGAGAGTCACGGACTGTCGGTGTGGCTTTGACTGTGACTGGGTGTTGTGGCTGACACTGGCTGAATGCGAATGGATGGAGTGGCAGTTACTACTGAGTCTCGTGCGCAAAAAAACTTTTACCGTTGCCCCAGTCTTTCACCCGGCCACGTTTGTTGGTGTTGGGATTGTGTAGCTGTTGAGGAGACTACATGGAGCCAAGTGTCGAAGGGAAAGATGTGCGGTGCATGGCGAAGCAAGTCCAACGCTCGCGAGTGGCTTATGCAAATCTTTTCAAAGCATTCACAACTCCCTAATTAAATTGTTTCAACTTACTCCACCAACTTGCCACCACCGAACACGTCCTTTTGTCTGAATTTTAAGCCGTGACACTTTCCTCTCCTTGTCACGCCGTGCCTTGTGTTTCTTGCACATGCTCGCAATGTGTAACTGGGATTTTTGTTGAGCAGGTGAGGACGGACAGCGAGCCACCAAGTGGCCCCCCAACGGATGTTTTTGTAGAAGCCGTCAGCTCCACACAACTGCGCGTCACGTGGTAAGCACCGACGTTTCTTTGCATTTGTTCGCTCCTGTGATTTGACTTGACGTTCGTTCTGGATCTGGTTTGTCCTGAGATTAGGAAGCCACCAAAGCAGGACGTGATCAACGGGCAGCTTCTGGGATACATCATTCGTTACGGGATCGAGCGGTAAGGAATGACGGAGTGCATGCTTGTAGAGTTAGAAATGAAGGATTGCAGTGTGGATGTGCATTTATGGTTGCCCGCAAGGGACAGAGTTGAGGAATTGGACATGTGGTCCGGGGAAGGAAGATTTCATGAATGCTGGTGCAATAATTGGTGCGATGAATTTGAAGGTGTGCGAGGTGAATGCGTGGTAGTTTGTATGGAGTAGACAGGAAGTGGAGTGCAGGAGCTGAGCTGTTAAGTGGCTGTGATTTGTGTTTGTGGTGCAGGGACGACCTGGGGCATTTCAACTGGTCCAGACGCGTCGAGTCAACAGTGACGGACCCCGTCGGACCTCACAGCGTGTTTCTGGGGAACCTGGACAAATTCCAGGAGTACCACGTTACGATCCAAGCTTTCAACGAGATCGGCGGCGGACCATTCTCGGAACCAGCACTCGTGTCTACCTTCCAGGATGGTATGCATTCCATTTCCACCTTTTCCTTCCTCTCGGCGTCACCACCATTCTGTCCTTTCTCGTCGCAGTCTCCGCACCAAATTACCCACCGAGTCAGCTTTACTTTCACTTTACTTTCACTCACGCTTTCCCCGAGATCCGCGTGTGCCTGCCACATCCGTGTATATTGCCTCTCCTCCGCTCTCTCTCTCTCTCTCCGAGGAATCCCCTGCCTTTTCCAGCCACAGTCAGAGCGAGGAGATACATTTACATGTGTGTCGCAGGCCACAGCGTAACTTGTGAGCTGGAAGTCGTTATTGCTCCAGGGATTCATTCCCACTCGTCGTCAGTAGTGGCATCATTAAAAAATTCTCGGCGAGTTAATGAGCAGCCGAGAACACGGGGTTTTTATTCACTCCACCGAAACCCACTTGACTTGGTTTTCCCTCGATCTTGAGCGATCCTTTCTTCCTCCACGCTCGCTTCCCGCCTCGTCCTCAATTCTCACACTCACCCGCGGACACCGACTCAACTGAGTAATTATATCACTTTGATTTTACTCAGCTGCGGAGGTTGCCGTGGTGAGTGAGAGGCTGGACGTGTGTATTCATTCGGGAAGGAGGCAGTGAGGTGAATAACGTGTCGAGATGGAAATGAGTGCCTGCGGTGGGAGGAAGGAAACCAGATGCGTGGTCTTTGAGTGTTGGGGAGAGCGAGTGTATGAAAGATGTGCAGATGTGGAGCGCCGAGTTATTTGTTGGTGTGGAAATTGGAAGGGACGCGGGTTGGAATTAGCGTCCACAGTTTGTCAAGTTGGAAGGTGTGCGGATAATGATTTGTGGGTTTTGTGTGAAATGCTGCAACAAGTTCCAAGTGCGCCTCCGGAGAACATCCAGTGCACTCCGAGCTCTGCCCACAGCGTGCAGATCAACTGGGACCCCCCACCCACGAGCTACATCCACGGCCTTCTCGAGGGATTCAGCATTTTGGCAGAAGCTCTCCCCAGCGCCCAGCACAACGACGACTTGCCGAGTGAGTGTCCACACTTTCCCTCTCAGTTGCTCCGTGGTCAGGATTTAATTGTGGCCGTTTGCAGGTCCCACGGAAGTCCAAGTTGCCGTCGTCACGTCCACGGTGCTCCACAACCTCCAGCCTTTCACCAACTACAGCATTCAAGTGGCCGCTTTTACCAGGATCGGTCACGGCGTTTACAGCCGACACATTTATTGCGTGACGGAGGAGTCAGGTAAGTGCTCGGCTTTCCTTTCCCGCATTCGTCAGTGGAAACCTCGACGCTGTGTGCATCCGATCTCATGCCACGTTCCAGACTGCTCTACAGGGATGTGTCAAGTGCACGTGAGAGTGGATGGGAATGAGTTTGTTTGTTTGATGCTGGGAGTGTGAGATGAGGTTGGTTTGATCAACGCATGCTGTCCTTTCACGGAATGGATGGTGGAAGAGGAAACAAGAGAAAGTCAGATGGAGATTCATGGCATCGTCCGCGACTGGATGGAGGGACGCGTAATGCGAGACGATCAGTGCGGCTCGTTCGGCCGGAGTTGGGAAAAGTGGGATCGGATTGCAAGATTGGGATTTGGGTTGGTTGCGGTTCATTGCATCATACAGGGCTCATAATTCAGTTTGCAATAAAGTGGCAATTGTTCTTTGGAAGTTTGTGTGGCTGGGAATGGAAGGAGCGAGCGTGGCTGAGATTGGGTGACATGGACTCGGTGCTGAGTGTGAGAGTGGGAGAGGAAGGTGGGGAGGGAAGAGTAATGTGGTGTGGTTCGGTGACTTGGATAGTTCCATCCGAGCCCAGTGCAATCAAGGCCATCGTGTCTTCTATGGAATCCGTCTTCGTCAGTTGGCTCCCTCCAAACTTCTCCAACGGACTCATCCTCAGGTTCAAAGTCTACATTCGGATGCTGGGATCGGGGCGGGAGTTCCCCGCGGTCGAACATGTCCCTTCCCATCAACTACACTATCAACTCACCGATTTGAAACGACGAGAGTCTTACGAGGTACCGACATTTCACCTTCTTCTCGCTCATTCCTGCAAATTCATAGCGTTTCCCGCAGGGGCGGATCCACAACAAGTTCATCCAGGGGGCTAAAAAAACGTCATTATATTTACTGTCATTTTTCAAAAACTGATCCTTTTTTTGTATACAAGTCAAACAATTGCACTTGTTTTTGTATACAAGTCAAACAATTGCACTTGTTTTTGTGTAAATTTCAAAAAATTGCGCCTGTTTTTGTATTCAAAAAATTGCATTTATTTTTGTAAATTTTATAAAATTGCATGTTTTTGTAAATTTCAAAAATTTGCGCGTTTTTGTATTCAAAAAATTGCGTTTATTTTTGTAAGTTTTATAAAATTGCATGTTTTTGTAAATTTCAAAAAATTGCACCTGTTTTTGTAAGTTTCAAAAAATTGTATCTGTTTTGTGTACACACAAAAACGCATTATATGTAGTGTGAATTTTGCAAAAAAACTCCTTGCATCTACACATAATTTCATCTTCATGGAGGGGGCTACAGCCCCTTAGCCCACTCCCTCCGGATCCGCGCCCTCCTACTAAAACGACATTGGATCGCAAGGGGACACCGGCAAACATCCCACACTGCGTCCAAACTAAACACTTTCACTCACAGTACTACAACGACAATGCGTGGGAAATGTCGACATTGGTGTGGCAGACATTGAGCAGGCTGACATGCCACATGCCACAGCCACTACACCGCAAGTAGATACTGGGCAGGGCAGTCTTGACACCGAATAATTTTAAGCATTTAATAATCGATTTCTTAACAAATAACTAAAGATTGAAGAACATGAATGCAAAATTCAACCCAATGTAAGGGTAGATTGCGCACAATGTGTAGTTTATACGAGTGTACAATGTAATTTTTTACCTTAGCGGTCTACGGTGAAAAGTGAAAGCCATTCAGGTATGATCATTTCCAAGTTTATTAAAGGCGCCATCACATTCTTTCTAGTTTCCATCGTTAATTGTGCGAAATTCTGAGATAGTGTACAGTCCGTCTCAGAATAATAGGAGATTACGTTGTTTTGGATTCTATGCCAAATCGTTAGCAATTCAATTGAGAATTACGTTTGATATTCTTGCTACTAACGAGGGAACAGAACGTCCGTCCCTCAAAAATGAACCCAAATATTTTTTTTAAAAAAAGATTCGTAAAAGATGCAAAATGGCTTAAAAACATTATCCGCATAGTCACTTTTGCTCGATCATTCGATTTTTTGAACTTTACACATGTCACCAAGAATGCTTCAAATGTTGACTTTCCGGTTTTTACGTGGGATTTTACACGGGATTTTTACATGACTACAGGTCACTACCCATCCATTTTTTGCATTTTCTCCATTTTTTAAATGTTTGAAAATCACGTCGCAAGCAATGTGACCACCTATATTTTTTTCGTTAAGGGAAAGAAAGAAATAACTTTATTTCATTGTTGCTATTTTAGCAATTGCCATCAGACACAGTATAGACTGCATAACTATTGTTAATAATAATATGAAATAATTGTAATCTAGAGTAGAACTTTTTTTGTTAGTCTTGTGTTTTTTTATAGTTTAGTGTTGTATAAGTATATGTGGTGCGTATTGTTGCAAACTTTCATAACAATTGCTTCACAATTGTTGACAGCATAATTTTGAAACAAATATAATTAACGTGGCGTTAAACGGCAGACACGCTGATTTCAGCCTACAGGTGGGAATTACAGTTTTAAGTTTCCTGCATGCACTTTCTTACACAGAAAGTATGCCTGTTTTTTCTATCGTGTGCAGTTTTGCAAAAATTATTACGTTTGTGTCTATTCTCACGGGGTATGTATTTGCGGTGGTCCAAATGATGACGTAAAGAGACATATCAACAAAATCAACAGTTTTCGTTGGATTTTTTCTTTGAAAACCACATTTTTGAAGATTGTTTTAGGCCAAACAGGATGAAAATCGGTGGATTTTTGACGATTCTACTGCATTTTTAAAATGTCTTCAATTCTCGTGTCAGATTATTATTGTATACAAGAATTTGATGGAAGTCAAACTACCTTCAAAGTTCAAAATACGTAGACAACGATTGTGCAACTAAAAGTAAGTGTAGCTAGCTGTAATAATTTTGGAGCTGTTTAAACAAACTTCAGATAAAATTGAAAAATTTCACTCGTTTCGTTTTTATGCCAACTATGAGTTTTTACGCTGAAATTTTTGGCCTGAGCATAAAGGAAATATGCCCATTTTAGCAAATGGAAATATTTCCAAAATGCTCTAAAAAATAAATTCCGGAATTTTTCCCTCCCTTGTCTAGCCTATGGTAATTTCAACTAAATATCTAATTTGTCACAGATAAAATATGCTTTTTGATGAAAATGGTCAGCTCTTATTACATGAAATCATGTAACACATTTAGGTAATTTTTTTCTGACAGCGCAATCGTTTTTTTTAGAGACTGCGACTTGATCAAAGTATGTATATTGGGTAATTTTACAAACACATGAAAACACATTGGGTCAGTTATTTGGGTTTGGAATTTTTAGACCTGGATTCAAAACAAAACCCTCTGTGCGCTATTAATCACTGGATTAGAGGGTTACCGCATTATAAAATCATAATTGACTATTAATTTGCTTGGATTTCATTGCTTGCGAAGTGATTTTCAAACATTTAAAAAATGGAGAAAAATGCAAAAAATGGATAGGTAGTGGCCTGTAGTCATGTAAAAATCCCGTGTAAAATCCCACGTAAAAACCGGAAAGTCAACATTTGAAGCATTCTTGGTGACATGTGTGAAGTTCAAAAAATCGAATGATCGAGCAAAAGTGACTATGCGGATAATGTTTTTAAGCCATTTTGCATCTTTTACGAATCTGTTTTGAAAAAAAATATTTGGGTTCATTTCTTAGGGAGTCGGACGTGCTGTTGCCTCGTAAGTACTAAAGCTAGTGTTTCTGCCTGAAACTAATCTTTGCGAAATTCCTTTGCAGCAATTAATTATTCCTAGAATCCGAAAAAAGTGCCTGAAAATAATTGGGGATTGCTGATATTATTAAACATTTTAGTCATTAAACTAAAACTAGCCATGTTGAAATATCCAAACTTTGTATCTGTCGCTAGATGTCAATCACCTTTAAAAAAAATCATTTTTTAAACCGATTTTTGGTCTACGCCTGCCGTTACAAAATCTATTTAAAATTAAGAGTAGGGCTGGTCGGAGTGAAAATGTCTGGAATGATTGGTCCTGAAAATAGCAACGAAATGATAGCAGTGAGCGAAGACGGGATTAGTGGTGATAGGGGACTGCCCTACATTTAGCAGATATGTTGGGCAGTCGGAGATATGGGGAAGTCTAGCGCTCAACTGGTTTACGATCGCATCAACCCTTTGGCTACCTATTACGAGCATGTAACGAAATGACGAAAGCAATTTCCACGTCCCGATTACAGGATTTGTTGTTGCCGAAGAAGCATTTAGAATAGACCAGTTGCGATAATGGTGAATAAATAATAAATGAATGAATAAAATAATAATGGTGAATACTGGAATCGCTGTTAATCTTAATCAGCGCCCTCCCAAAGCCATCTCCGTCTCACCACTGACTTTAAAAGCGGGCTCATCGTCAGAGACAATGTAACACTTCGGACAGGCCACAGTAGTCATAATTGTTGGTTTTTACTATTACTTTAACATCACGATCTCAAGTAGGTACATACATCGTAGGATCTCTTTGAAACAGCAGTACGTTACCGTATTGTCCTACTCTGCCCGTCTTAACACATTTAATTTAATTTATTTTATTTTATTTTCAATAAAAAGATTTTTATAATTTAATTCTCATTGAAAATAAAATATACTTTTCGGGCTAGGGTTGACTCGATCATTTGATTTCTTATGAGCGGTGTCTTGTGTTACTGACTTTGTTTGCTGGTCTATGGAAAATGTTTAGTCCTTAGGCACTTGGACTAAATTCATTTGCAGCAATCTTTAATTTGTGTAGCCAAAGGGTTAAGAGCTTACACTTTTCCGAGTTCTTACGCTGAATCAATTTAAGGGGAATTGGAATAGGACTAATGAGAGGAGGAAGCCTGGGAGAGACTACCAGATGTGGCCAGGAGGACGAGCTGATATTTGATATTTTGCAGCAATGAATTTGAATTGGAGTTGCAATTGGAATTGCAAGTGAAACTGTGCTGTGGAGGGAGTTGGGCGGGAAAGTGAGGGGCGGGGCAGGGAAGGGTGGAGATGGGACGAGAAGCAAGGCAGTAGTTACAAGTGGTACGTGCCTGCCATGCAAATGAAGAGATGACAGGCACTGCTGCTGTATCAAAGGGAGGAAGGGAGTCACAAGTGAAGAGTCAGTTGTGGACTTGAAGGAGCTTTGAATGTGATTTCGAAATTGCGATATGCAAATTGAGGAGGAGGAGGCAGTGCTCGGCTGTAGACAGTGAAAGATGCGGACATTTAGCAAAGGAAGATGAGGATGACAGGCCGTTGTTTTTATTTGCCGCATTTCTTTAATGCTGCTCTGCATGGCGTTAATGCGGTGCTGGGCTGGTGTGTGCTCCAAACACTCAGACTTAATTCTATTTATTGGTCTTTACAGGCTTGGGTGACAGCAGTAACATCAGCTGGCGAGGGCCAAAGCACTGTCGCCATCCCGTTCAACGCCGCGTCCAACCAAAACAGTGAGTGGTCCATTCATTACTTGCGATTTATTTCAGCATCTCTCCTTCCTTCCTCGCTCCCTCTCTCTCTCTACTTCCCTTCATTGTCTTTCAATTGGGGTCACTTTCAGTCGGGGCAGCCATCATTTCTTTCGGTACGCTGGTCGTCGTGCCTTTCAAGAGGAACGTTCTGCTCCAGTGCGAGCATGTGGGGGCT
This sequence comes from Ptenothrix huangshanensis, assembly GCA_036851915.1. NCBI lineage: Eukaryota > Metazoa > Arthropoda > Collembola > Symphypleona > Dicyrtomidae > Ptenothrix > Ptenothrix huangshanensis. The sequence continues at coordinate 432 of JAAXYX010000052.1, read as the reverse complement.
GCAGCCACGGTCCAGTGGCTGAAGCAAGAAGCGAGGATTCTAGACACTGCCAGGTACACATCCCTTCTATTTATTTCTATTCTCTCGCCACAACCAGTCCAGAACATCTCACTCCGTCAGAACACTTGTTTATTGTCCTAATAATGAGAACCCTGATAGCGATAGCCCTGATGCACTTAAATAATTAATTAAAGAAATAGATAAAGCTGTAATTTCCAAGAGTCATATTTGGCAAAACTTGTGTACACACACTATGACCAGAATCGGTAGACTATACATAACATTAAGGTACGGTTTCAGTGTTTCAGAAATGGTTCCATGTCAGAAGAGCGCGAACAGAAGAGCGTGGGTCAGAAGAGCGTGGTCAAAAGATCGTGCAGTCAGAAGATCGCTGATCAAAAGAGCGCCGTCACCAGAGCGCGGTCAACAGAG
>JAAXYX010000051.1:0-86417 GCA_036851915.1 Ptenothrix huangshanensis | reverse complement strand
ACTGCATGTCAAAATGCACGCAGAATTGCAATTCAGATAAACTCATCTCTGACCCATTGAATATTTCATGTAGACAATACGACTGGCTGACTTTGAATTTGACTTTGACTTTGACTTTGAAAGTAGTAAACTTGATATTTATTTTATGAGTGGAAGCGAAAACGGAAAGGAAAATAGAGAGTGGAGCAAGATACTTTTTCCTGCTTTTTCCTCATCCTATAAAATACAAATAAAAATACCTCGATGCATACCTTTAAAAGACTATGAGTAAGATTAGCACCACTGTATACCATAAATTTTAATTTTCAAGGAAAAGATTGCAGGTCGTTAGCGCTTTCACTTTCATTAGAATACTATGAATTTCACTTTTACATGGCTACACATGCATATTAATCTTCAAAGGACTATCCTGATTCCCCATATATGTACGTATAATTATAAAGCGACATAATCCGAAAAATTCTTTCAAACATCTTTATGTCATTTGTGAATGTAGCCTTTGGTAGGTATGTAGGTACATATCTGTATTTACATCCTCCTTCATATTAAAATTAATGTATGAATGCATTGAGCAAGAAAGACAGTTTCTCTTCATCTCCATTATTTCCTGATTCTTGATTTTTACTCCCCTTGCTCTCACACTCTCTCTCTCTCTTTCACCGTCTACTTCGCACGTCGTCTTCTATCCCCAGCTTTGTAAAAACTAAAGGGATCAATCTACCTAAAGTGAGAGCATCTGTGAAGACGGAGATTTCCGTGTAGCTTCTCGTACATATGGATGAGGATGCGGATGAGGATGAGGATGAAGATGAGGATGGTGCCGTAGTGTGTTGGTTGTAGGTGGATGTGGATGTGGATGTGGATGCTATGGTAAAATGGTAAAATTAATCTATCACTAGCTTTTATGTATGATTGTGTGGGATGTATGTAGACTGTGGATGTAGGCACTTGCATAAGTCGGAGGATATTAGTATAATTTTTTGATATTTGTGAAGATTGGAAGGATGAATGGGAGACGATGTAGATAAGTACATGACTGCTTGGCTTTCGCCATGGCTTAGGGTAAGGAAATTCATAGCATGCAAACAATAATGATTCTTCCTAAGGTTCCCTCAGCCTTTTACCGCTTTTGCTATAGATATACATATATATCAGCCCTTTCCCTTTCCTTACACGCCTACACTACACTTAAGTAATAAGTTAAGCATAAGTAAATTTGAGCCTGGTGAACATGTAGTGGGAAAGTTTTCCAAATTCATGATACGAATATTAAATACAGCTCCTATTTTCTCCTCAAATATCAACCATCATGTCTTTCCAGAATTACTCCCACTTTTCCATGGTCTCTGATACTGGTTGGTCCTGGTCCTGGTCCTGGTCCTGGTCCTAGTTCTGAGAAAGAGAGAGAGAGAGAGATGGTAGTCATAGTAAATTGTAAGTTGTGATGCGATAAGATGTTGATTCTCGGGAAGGACCAATTGAGTGTTGCAATTTCCCACCGCCACTGCAGCAACACGACGACTACAGGAAATTGTATGCAGGCTAAATGTCCAAAGTAGAAACTAGTTATAATAATAAGGAAACAAAGCCAGAGTTCGTTGTGAAGTAACGTGCGTCCTACGTGCAAGCGTACTTAAAACTACAACTACCCCAGAGTATCATATCCGTATCCATTTTGTAACTTACGTACCCTTTCCATGTAGTTGTTGGAGGCTGTGAAAACCCTTAAAGTGAACGGGGTATTAGTATTAGGTTAGTAAAAGCAAAAGTTGTCTTTCTCGCTCGCTCTCTCTCTCTCTCTCCTTCCATTTCCGCCTGTTCTTCACTACCTCCTTTTTCAATTGTTCGGAAGGGAAACGTGGAGATGATCGTCTAACGTGAGTAAGTGAGTGGGGAAGAGAAACGGTGGGTTCTTCGGCTGTTCTTTTCTAAGGGAGTTTGAATGTAGGTAGGAAGGTATAGAGGTGGGTTTATACACAAGGTCAAAACTGACCATCGCATTTTAATCCTTCGAGTATTATAGTATCCTTAGTCCTTAGTCATCTCAAGTTATCATCTTAAGACAGGTAATATTAGTAGATGAATAGGTACTTAGGTTGAAAGGATTAAAATAAGATGGCAGTTGGGAGAGTGTGGGTATGTAGGTTCGCTCTCCTTGGTATTTGCTCTCCTCCCTGCTTGCCATTGTCTACACTGGTTGTAGAACTGTAGACAATCCGGCAGAAATGTTTAAATGGAGAAAATCTGCTGTCGACGAGTTACAGGAATGAAACTATAGACCTCCTGTTTCTTCGCCGATGCTTAGACGCGTACGTATACGCGCAAATCATTTCTATTAAACCCATGTCCTTATGGCATGGCTGCCTCCAGATGAACGAGACGACGAGCGAACGAGGATGATAACCAGAACGAGAAGGAGAAGGAGAACCAGAACCATAGCCAGAGCCAGAGCCAGAGCCAGAACGTAAGGGAAGCTGTCTATTTATAAATATATACATAGCCGATTTAACTGGGTATAGTGTATGTGTCTACATATGCAATGGTGCAGTTAGAGCAGTCAAGATGGTAAGGGCAATATAATTCTGTTGTACAAGAAATGCTCGTACATCCTCCATGTCAGTTTTTCGTGGATTCCGTAGTTCCAAGCTGTAGCCCTTCCTTGATTCAACTTCAAATTATTGCAGTTGTCTTCCGCTCTCCATTCTTGTCCTCCTGCGTTCCTTCCTCCCTCTCCTCCTTTCTATAGATTAAGATTGTTCCAACTCCTTGATTTCATTCGCATCTAGCGCGTTTCCCATGTATAGGTTCCCTTGCTCCTACGTGCAGTATGCACATATATGATGGAGTATGGAGCCATGGATATAAGTAGTCATCACTGTGCTCGAGCCTCGCATCGTTTCGCCTCCGTCATTCTAAATCAAACATTTCCACCATCTCACATATTTATGGGAGTAGAAGAAGAGAGTTTCACGCAACAATACAGAGACTGAGTGAGTACTATGCGTCCCGCGTCTCTTTTAATCCGCATACTTAGTCCTTCTACTATATTTACCCATGCGTCTGAATTAAGTGTGAGCAGTTTGTCTGCCGTCGTCGGCTTTATAGCTATGTATGTATGTATGTGTTCCCCCTTTCCTCCGTGCTTTCGTTTGTCTTAAGACGAGGAGAGCACGGAAGAGGAACAAAATGTGACACAATGGACCATACTCCTCACAGGATGGATTCGAAAGTATTGTCACAGTCAGATTGTAACCCGTTTATCTGTATACAGAGTGAACTCACAATGGAATTTCATTTTGACCGAATAGCAAACTTTTTTTCTCTCCCATCATCAGCTTTTATTACACTCAACTGTCTCACTTTACTGCTGTATTGGAATTCAGAGAAACCCTTGTCCACGTCCTCATGCTATATATTGCCTTGTCTAATTATTAATTGCCCTCTCAACGTAGATAAAAAGACGGCTCTCATTGTCCACTTAAAATTTCATGAAGACATGTCGCACAAATTTACTTGCAATCTTTGTCAATAACATTCCTTTCGCTTGTATGTATGTATCTCTAGTTCTATTCTCTCTATCTTGTACACGGTCAAAGCTGATCGTCTTGTTCTAATCATTTAATTCGAGAGCAGACTCATTATTATTTAACGCCATTATGCATCAAGCTTTAGACGTAGGTACTTTCGGACTCCGTTTGAGATACACTTTTGGTTTAACTTGAGAGGCATTCTAACTGCGATATGATTCCTTTGAATTTGAATATGTAATGGTTTTCGGATGTTTAGATGACCCAGTTTTTGCAGTGTATTTACTGTGTTAAAAAATCATTAGTAAAATGATGAAGAATTCACAGAGAATTTGACATAAGTGTTACTTTTGTTGCATTAAATGTACATGGATCACACATCTGCTTGCATCTGTTGTTAATGTTTCAAGTGATAATTAATTCTGCTTCATTTCCTACTACAATTGTACGAAATCATCTATCTCTGTAGTTAGTTGTAAATTATGCGAATACTTCCCCTGGATTATCTACTGGGACTGTAGAGAAATAACCCATTGTGCGGTGGGTAGAAAGGAAATCTGTATGCACTTGATGTAGAGCATGTGTGAATGGGAGAATATGTATGTGGAGATAGTGGGTTACCGGTTGGTTGGTTTTAGAGCGAGAGAGATAGTGACTAGCAGGAAGTAATCAGGAGCTGCGGCGAGAACATCCAGTCATTGAGGGAATTTCAGGTGCAATACCGGCACCGGGGGACATACACGATGCACTTTGACTTTGACTTTATTTCAGTCTTTGGAGAATATGCCGGCGTTGGAATATTTCATGAAATATATCTATGTGTGTGAGACATGAGTGAGGAGCTCTTATTCTGACCTCGTAGTTCACAGCCATTGACACGATAAAAAATGATAATGGGTTGCATGAAAGAGTTAGGAAGTCAAATAATTCAAATGGAATTTCTTAGTAATGCTTTTGCAAAGGATGAGGGATAGTGCTATTATTTTCAAACTCACACTCGCATCTTGTCTGGCTATATGTACCTATGTATGTATACCTACATACTATGTAGTATGTAGTTCTGTGGCTTCCATTCTGAATTGCTGCGAGTAGAATGGGAACAAAAATTTCCATGTTTGGTTCAACTGTGCAAATGTCGATTGTAGAAATTGTGGATTTTAGAAAGACTTTCACTTTCACCTGTAACTGCACCATGTATAGGATAGGATAGGACAGGACAGGACAAGGGAACGTGGGCCATAAATGAAGTGGTAAGGCTAGAACTACAAGGGAACGTTAAGGAGATGGGAGAGAGAACACGTAGATACGACTCTCCCATTTACTTTGAATCGATTCTCCCCGAGACAGCGTCTTGCGAGTAGAATTCAGTGTAGGTATCTGCGTGAGTATACACGTTCGAGTGTGCACAAGAGAGACTCCGTTGAGGCCAAGCCAACGGGGGAGAGAGAGAAAGCGAGAGGGCTGGGAAAGGAGTGAGTAATACTACGAGAGAAGAAGAAGCGAGATACGACAAACACTGCATGTTCAATCTACCCAAAAGGCAGTGGCAGTGGCAGTGGCAATGGCAGTGGCAGTGCGTTCTCGATACCTCAATCATCCAATTTTATGTGGAATGTCTCTTCCCATTCTAAACTCCCCGCCAGCTTACCCCGGGCATTCGTTCAATTGGCAATCTGCCATTGTCTTCAACCTATTTTCTCTCATATTATCTTCGTCTTCCTCACATTCCCTCCATTTGCTTTCCACTCATTCATAAGAATATCGAATATACATGTGTATGTAGATATATATTCTTTAGTAGACACCTACATGGATGTTGCAAAACGGAATATGTATAACTCAAAAAATAATATTATTAGGCTCCTACATACCTATATATTCTATTTGCAAAAGGGACTGACTATGAGACGGTGACTGTAAGAGATACGAACCGCAACATACCTGGAATTTGTCGATTTCCAACTCCAACCTTCTAACTCTTTTATTCCACTCCTTTGACTCTACTCCACCTTCAACAGAGGATGACAAATGGCAATCAAATTTATTTAGCTGCTCACTTTACAACGTTTCTCGTTATTCGGGTGCATGTGTGGTATGTATGCTAACAATGATTCCCTGGAACCTTTGACTTGACTTGATAAGGTCAACAGGTCTATCCTTAAACTGTTTAGCGTGTGTGATGGGGGAACTACCAATATATTTATACATAGTTACTTGCATTGGCATTTGTATCACGCTCTCCCAGTCAAACTTTAGACTGTGTATACACTTACTGAATGCGTGGGTACTGAATAACAGGGTGCGGGTACTAACCATTTTAACAAAATTGCATTTAATTTGATGTGGAATGTGAAGTCGTTGAACAAGTTTTTGAGTAGAAGTTGGAGGAAAATTTGCCAGATTTTTTAGTCACAGTCACAGTTGTGGCAGTGCGAATTCAAAGTTTCCCCGTGTCTATGAAGGAGTGAGGTTTGGACTTGGACGGAGAAGGAGGAAGGGCGCGTGCATATCAATTCAGGATGAGATAATAAAACGTGACCGTAACTAAGAGAAGGAAATGGTCCCTTTCACAATTCTACTTTATTTTTACGACTCATGTTGCAGGTCTATGGATAGTGACAACGACAACGACAACGCAACGACAACGACAACGACAACGACAACCGACGCCGACCTATCTGTCTTGTAGCTATAGAGTGAGAGAACAGTCTTGTCTTTGCATCTCTCGCAGCTCTCGAGGATTTTTGGGGACGGTGGAAGAGAAGTGAAGAGAAGGGAAGGGAAGGGAAGGGAAAGGAAGGAGTGCGACTCAACTTTTGTCTACGGACGGAGGTATGTATGTAGGTACTCGTGACGAGAGTGCACTTGCCACATTGGTTGTTTCTTGAATAGAATCCGAAAATGGTGAACGAAGTAATTGACTAGATAAGAATTGCATTACAGTGCGCATCACATCGCTTTGTCGCCCTATCGAATTTCTGAATTTCTTGCTTTTCCTCTGTTCTCTCTGGTTCAACTTACACAAGCGATTGCTATTGGATTTTTCTTCGTCTGTATATACTAGGCCATCTGTCCCGGATGCAATAAAAAACTATGTGTAACTTGATGTGGAATTGGATGAGGCGAAATTCTTCAACTCTGGAAAATTTTTCCCAGCTACCTTAACTTCGCATTTACATACATACTGTAGAGTAAGGGTGTGTGTGTGTCGCCATTTTTCTATCACCTACTTTCGGATTTGGAAACGTAGCATTGCCAGCAACATTATCAACTTTTGCCATTCTCTCCTTTTCCCCTTCCAACTCCACCATTCACCTCTCCACGGTGTACAATCGCTCACATTTATTTTTAAAGTGACAAATCTTTCCTCCTTTTTATTCCTTTCTTATCGAATAAATTGTACTTTGTGAACCTCAAGCACCTCGACTCTAGAGGATGGGAAAAAAACAAGTTGAAATCAACAACTGAGCGATTTCATTCGCAATTCTGGTAACCCGCAGTACAATCATAATCATCTGAGGGATTTAAGATGTCATTTGACCTCCAAAACTTACATAGTGTATGAATTTCCAACTTTTCCTCTTTTCCAACTCGAGTCTCTAATGGCACAACTTTGCTGGGAATATAAGTACAATGACAAAAGTTACTCTGACTACTAATGGTTCGCGTTTAGGCAATAGATTCAAGAGATTTCAACTTATGATTGGCTGCCTCAAACATGGTGATGGGGAGCTTAATGATATTGTTGTGTTTGTTTTTGTTTCGGGAATTGAATAGGTGACTGGTGAATTGACCCTGAATAAATCCGAGTCTGGAGTCATGAGCGGGTTCTAATCCGTAGCTGGATCAGTGTCGTATTATTCCTAATTACGACACACTAATTAGAAATCACAAACTAACAAGTACACGAAATAATAATAACGGCAAAGCTAATGCAATTTAGCTACTGATTTCGTAGTAATTTGATGGGGCATTAGTGAGAGCTTCCGAGGCTTAGAGGAAGGGAGCGAGCTCGGAGTGCACTGAATGGAAGTGGAAAGGACGGAGGATAGGAGAGAGAATATATTAGAACCCGAACCGTCAATTTACAAATGTGCTTTCGAGTAAAAGGATAGGATGGAAGAAGCAATCAGAATGAGGAAATAGACAGAAGCAGCAAGACGTAGTAGGTAGTAGTATTAGGTAGTAGTAAAGTAAGCCGGAGAGTAAGAGAGAAAGGATGAAAAGAGAAAGAGGAAAAGACTAAGAACGCGTTGGCCAAGTCCAAGCCAACCCAAGTCACGGATGCTGAAGGACGAGAGAACGACAGAGAAGCAAGATAGACGTTAAGGGAGGTGGATGTTTTGCGGACTAATGGAGCCCGGATTACTGGTGCCATATAAAAAAAAGAAATCTCGGTTGTCGTCGTAGTCGAAGCAAGTCGAAGGGAATGAAATGAAGAGAATGATGATTTGACTGGATTTGTCCTTGCTGTCTCCACGGATGGATGAGAGTCGAGTGGTGTGGCTGAACCATCACCGACTCCTCTACAGCCTCACAGTCACAGCTCACAATCACAACGGAATGAATGTATGTACATAGAAAGACCAGAGCAGGGACCCGAGTCAAAACCAGAACCAGAACCAGAACCAGAACCAGAACTAGAAACAGATCCAGATCCAAGGAGCAGTGCAGACGTACAGATAGAGTCAAGACGGTACAAGTATGTAGTCACAGGAGTTCACCTAGACATGGCATGGGTTTGTCATTGCACTGGCGGTAGTAGGAGGAGCTGTAAGCTAACAATCATGGAGCATTGGAACATTGAACGGGGAATTTTTCCTGGAAAGTAGTGATCTAAGGAAATTGAGAAGGACCCGGGACACATACAACATCTATGTATAGGAGACAGACAAGCACAACGCGATCCAGCGACGACAACACACAAGCCAAAGGAGAAGGCGAAGAAAGTGAGAGTGATGACTGACTGGGGTTGACTGTGTGAGGACTTGAAGCATTGCAAAGTGAGAGGAGGAAGGGAATAATAGGTAGGAAATGCGACTGACAATGTGAGACTACTCACGACTCACCACCAACATTACGTTCGTAAAATCTCGACGTCTACGTCGACTTGGTCTCAATTCCATTCATTCCTCACCATTTCCTACACCAGCCAAAGTTAGAGTCAAAGCCAAAGAGAAATCCAAGCCAAGTCAAGGCAAGGCATCGTAAACTATTTCAAGACAAGAAATAAATTTAGCCGCTCTCTCTCTCTCTCTCTCTCGCTCACTCTCTCGTCTCCTTCCTTTCCTTCTCTTGTCCTTGTTCTTGAGATTGGGAGCGGTGTAGGTAGACTCACTGCACCATTACACTATTACGCCCCATGTAGGTATGCAATCCTCCAATGCTAAGTAAGACAATGAAAAACATGCAATCATTCAAGTGTATAAGTAAGTAAGTCAAGACCAGCAGAATTACCAAAAACGTATTTCAAGTCGTGGTGAACAATGTGTTTGTTTTTGTGGACCGAGCCTTTAGTAGTAGTCGTAGTAATAGTACGTAGTAATGGTAGTAGTAGCTTTCATCCTACCGTGCCCATGTAGCTATACCTATATACATATATATATATATGCATATATAACTACAGGAACCAAGCACAATTCACAAGGATTCAAACTACATCCTTGCTTTCAATCTCAATTCAATTTCAAGACCTTCCAATATTGTTGAAATTTATATTTCTCGACGCTAGTGAGAGTGAAAAGTGAGCGTGGATTGTGATTGTATTCATGCTCTCGCAGTGCAAGACGTACGTAAACTTAAATTTAGTATACCAAGTCGAGTTAATTTGCAGTTACAGGAAACCCAAGACAAAGTAAAAAGAGAATAGAAATGCATACATGAATGGTTGTTGCGTTCCTGATAGTTGTTCTGATTCTCATTTAGCCGATGGAAGAAATCTAGGCAAAGTACGTACATTATATGAAAGCTGGAACTGGAAGGGAATGAGAGAGAAAGAGAGAAAGAGTGAAAGTGGAAGTGGAAGTGAAAGTGAAGGAAGGGAGAGAGTGAGTGAGAGAGAGAGAGAAAGTGTGTGTGTGAGTGTATGAGATGGAAAGAGAGGAGAACGAAGAGGTAGAAGAGTGCGAGTGAGCGAGCGGATGGAATGCTATGCTTAGAGCTCCTAAGAATTTCTCCGGACGCCAAAACCTGAGCCAAAATCCAATGAAAACACTTTACAACACAAAACTTCTCAGTTTGTATCACATGAGTTATTCCCAACGATCAAATATAGAGACGGGCAGGGAGGAAGGAGGAAAGCAAAAGGAAAAAAAGAGAGCGAGCGTTCACTATTGATTTCTCCTCGTCTTCCTCTGGCCTTTTCTCCCAACGAGTGCATAGGTACATATTGGCAGCCTAGTCTAGTCTAGTGTAGTCTAGTCTAGTGTAGTCTATATCTCTAGCATGCTTTATACCAACAAGATCCAAGATGCAACCTAAAACCCACCTAGGCCAAAGACAACCTTCGATGATGCTTCCTCTAACCATCTCACATACCTATATATGACTCTTTCCATCCACAATTCCCTTATCCAAATGCAATCATTTTATCCTACTCACACTTTCTATACATACATTCCAACGGGCCGAACCATCCCTCCTTTGTCTCTGTCTCCATCTCCTTCTCGCCCGTTCTGTCTGTCTCTAAAGTCTCTCTACCTTCCCTCCCACACCACATGCCAATCATTTTTCCTCATCTCGCAAAATGTCTTTCCGTCTTAAAATCATACCTTGAAATAAGTACATAAATAAATAACACAAACTACATTGATCCCTTGTCTTGTCGTCCTTCGCTTCACATCTCATACTTTTGTCTCGTAGTATCAATACCAATACCGATGCATTAGGTACCTTATAATTATCTGATAGGTTCAAGTTCAGAATTTTCAATTTTTCAGTATTAAGTCTTTCCACAGGAATACACATTTTAATCAGGAGATCAAAATTAGAGCATATGAAATGTATACAAGTAATTATGCATTTAAGTAGATAGATGTTGAACGTTCTAAGATTGTGGAAAGGGAAGGAAGATGGGAAGATAAAATTAATTGAACTGTGCGCAAAAAACCTAAACCTACCCAAGGCACATCATTTGTATTGGTCTAGAATTAAAGATCGGAGATCGGACTTGCCAAAATTATTATTTTTGAAATTAGAAAATGTATGTAGGTAAAAGCGAAATATTTTGCTGTCATATCCTTACTGTGTCCTTATCATCTTCGTCATCGTCATCGTCATCGTCATCATCATCTTCATCTTCATCACAACATTTCCTAACACTTGAACGTTGAACGTTAACAATGTTCCACAGAGTGTCTTGCTCATGATTAATTCATCTGATTCGAAGAAACTCCACAACTCCATAGAAGCAGAAAATAGACTTGAGATACATGTTCCACATTCCATTCAGCCTTCTATTTGGTTTGTACCAATGTACGAAATTCATCTGTAGGTAACCATCTAGTGATAAGTAAGGATGATTGTAAAACCTTTCCTTCCTTTTTCAAATTTGCTTTTTGCATTACGTATGTACCACTGACTCCGTCGTTTTCCTTGCTCCTGCTACTTCTCCTCCTTTCTAGTATGAGGTACCCACAAGAAGAAAATAAAGCGGCGAGAGGGAGAGAGTGAGAGCAAGTGAGGAGAAAAAATTGGAAGTAGCTGATTGTGTGACACTCTGATGTGGATTTTCATATGGAATAAAAATGTAGTCACAGAACAAATCCATCAGTTGAATCGAATCGAATGGAATCCACAAGAGCTGCTCTCCACGCTTATATAACGACCCATAGAAAATCCCGTTTCCTCGTGTCATAGTACAGCATAGCATAGCAACGGGGTAGTATAACATACATAGCATCGTATGACATGGCATACATAGCACATGTACCTACCAGTCTCATTCTCTCCCATTGCAAACGTCCATGTACGTCAGCAACTAAAATATTTTGAATGGAGAATGGAGATGCAACCCGAAAAGTGAAAGTGTCTACGAAGCCTCGTATACATATTATTTCTAGTCCGTTCCACCTCCCACCAAGTCATTTCTTACTGCAACTTTCACTTTCATCGCTCGCCTTCGTATTTCCTCACATTTTACGATTAGCTGACTGACGATGAGAGTGAAAGCGAGAGAGTGGAAGAGCCGAGAAGTAGAAGTGGTGTGAGTTCATGTACTCTTTCCTTGCTTTTGCATTTGCCTTTCCTTGCCTTTTCTCCTCAGCGTTATATAGCTCCTCTGCAGGATACTTTCTTCATGCTCCTCTTATATATGTACATGTGTGGATATATATACATACATGTAGACCTGCTTTGTTGGTCTCTCCCCTTCCAAGAATCATCATCTGTGTCAGCTTGAGAACCTCGATAACTTTTGCACACCTGTCTCAGGTATTTCCCTCTCTACGTATATGTATATGGGCTTCGTAGGTACTTTCCCCTTTCCTCTTTCCCGTCTGCACACCGTCTCACAGTCTCAATTCTTTCCCTGCTTTCTTTGTGTTCCACTGTTTTCCGTCAGTTGAGCGTACAGAGACTCCGCATACACAACATTCTTTGGTTATTCCACTTGCACTTCTTTCTTCCTTGTTCCTTAAAATGCTTTTTATAAATACTTTTATCTTGAACACCTCTTCCCTTCCTTTTTATTTTTCTTTCCAGGCATCCACATTAAATCTGGGCTGGGTTCCAATCCTATTGATTTCCTCCACACACTGTCAAATAATACTTTCCATGGCATGGGTCGCATTATTTTCACTAGTCCTCCTCTATGAGTCCACTACATACTTTACTTTAATAGAAGAATTCTCTAGAAGAGAGTATGGATACTAATCTAATTCAAGTCGGAAAAAATAGGGCTATTCTATAGCACTTTGGGATACCTCGAAATTTTCTTGTTTAAGATTCGCACTACATACATAGGTACATACATACAATGCCAAACGGGAATCTTTTGAATGAAACTAAAGGACTGGAGGTCTACTAGAGAAAATACGATACTTGGAATCAAGTATTTACCTCACCTTCCTTCATTAACTCTTTTATAATGTATAATGCTACTAGGTATGTACCCATACGTAAGATGAGTAGAAAAATCGGTAAAAAGATTAATTCCATATTCTGCACTCGTCGTTAGTCTTCGTATTATTTTTTGATGAGCCATGAAATGTCTAATTTATCTATAGTAGAATTAAGTCTCACAATTATTCTACACTCGTCGTTAGTCTTCGTATTATTTTTTGATGAGCCATGAAATGTCTAATTTATCTATAGTAGAATTAAGTCTCACAAAAGCGCCTTGAGACAGCTTTGGCTTGCGGTGTAGGTGTAAAGAATTATTTCCATGCTGATGCCTCGGTTGTTAGTTGGTATTTTGGAGAACTCCTACAAACCTTTGAGAAGTGTCAATAAGAATACATATTAGGTTTTTTACTAATGCCAAAAGTCACCCGCCTCGTAATAAATATGTAAGAAGGCACAACGCAAAATATATATATGTAGGCATCTAACGTAAGCGTTGAAAATCTTGCGGAAGTTTTTACGTGCGTGGGGTTGACAGGCTTAAAGAAAAGGTTGTTATTATTCCAAAATGCGTATCCATAACAATCGCTTCTACAGATCGGCACGCACTTAACGCTAAATGATGAACGTTGCCTGACGTACTAATTTGTTTGTACGCACAAAATCAAATTTTTACGTAAAGCGGGAGCGAGGAAAACTTCCGTAAAAGTTGCTTTTACGAATGGATTTTCGCGTTTTACGTCAAGTGCGCAATTTGTCTATTGAAGAAGGGGAGAAAGCTGCTGAGGTGGTTTTGTTGATGTAGGTACCTACGTGTGTGTGTGTGTGTTTTCTATGTATGTATGTATGCTGTGAGCGTGGAGCACACTGTGGCACAGTAAAACGTCATGCGTGCTGAAGGAATTCCTATTGAAAAAGCATTAGGATGGAATTCTTTAAATACCTTGGATGCGGATAGAAGTGGGAGGAAGTGAATTTTTTTTCCTTAGCAATCTCTTTGATTTTCTTTGAGTGTAGAGCAAACCGGCGCCGCCGGTTGTTGGGATCAGAGATGTTGTGGTTTTAGTCTATCTGGTCTGGTACTGTGCCGTAATGTAATGCATTGCATTGTATTGTATTGTATTTCATTGTACCGAACAGTATTGTATTGTGGAGACTGTCCATATTCTACATACCTATGTCTATAGATCCCATCCCATCGTCTTAGCTTCGACTTCAGCTTTGGCTTTGGCTTTGGCTTTGAGTTTGAATTTGACTTTAGCTTCGGCTATGCATACAAAGGTTTGCTTTTGCTTACGTTCTCTAAAGTTTCATGGTAGAAAATCAAGTCGTAAATTACGGCCGGATTTTACCATGAAAGTGAAACTCCCACTATGATGGGAGTGGAGGAAGGAGACGAGACGAGCCTCAAGGTGCTTCACAGATGTTGTTATGCATCTTAAATGAAGAGACAAAGTTTCTATTCCTTTCCATACAGCTGACCGATATGTTTCCCTTTGGGTAAGTGAACACTATTTTCTTAGCTGTCTGCCACTTATTTCTCCACTCCTGCCTGCCTGCCTGCCAGTCGGACTTGTGTGAGGCTCTGAACGTGAGTCTGAGAGCAAGTGAGAAGATGTTGACTGTTGAAAGTGAAATTGAAAGTGGAATTAGAATAAAAGTTATCTGTAGACCAGACTACCAGACATTGTCTGGCACTCTGTGAAATACCTAAGTCTGGACTACTTTGGCTGACTTATCGTGGGTACCTCCCTACATAGTTGGCAAGTTTTTGACTCGATCGAACACCTGCATATCTGTCTCCGTCCTCAAACTTTCCACCAATTATCTTTTTCAAGTTGTTCATTATTACATAAATAAATACCAAGGTATATCAGTACACTGTACATATGTAGTACCTACTCTCCTTGTAATTATAGCAGACGGGAAGTACATGAATCGAGTTTGGCAAGTGCTCTTGGTCGAGTCGAGATAAAGGATGTGTAGGTAAATGGAGATTGGTATTTGAACCAGGGTTGGTTTTGGTAGGTGGGTTGCTCCAGAGTAGGAGACTAAGGGATCTTGAGAGCAAATTCTCATATCAATTTCATGAAAACATCCATCGAGGTAGCTCATAATGTTTCTTTAATTAGAAATCTTCTCCCATGTCCTCCATCAATCCATTCATTTTCCTTCAGCCTTTCGTTTAGAACTTGCAGTTCTGTTAGGTTCTACTTTACTCTACTCTACTCTACTCTAGCTCTAGCTCTAGCTCTTGCTCTAGAAACTGCTCTCTCCGTCATTTTCGATCCGATCGACTTTGACTTTGACTTGGAATTCCAAGTCCAAGTCGAAACCGAAGCCAAAGCCGACACCGAATTCAACTGCTACTTCTACTCCTACACTCTACCTGCAACTGTCAAGTATAGTCTGTGAGCTGTAGAATGATATATTATAGGGAGAGGGATGGATATAGTCAATTCAGGAGCAATACCATTTACCTTGGCCATTTAAATATCATCCATCTGTATTTCAACTTTTATCTTTCCTATACTCTATGCCACTTGAATTCGACTTTTCTTTCCTCGCTGCTCTGCTCTGCTCTGCTCTGCTNTTTTATCTTTCCTATACTCTATGCCACTTGAATTCGACTTTTCTTTCCTCGCTGCTCTGCTCTGCTCTGCTCTGCTAGAAGGTGATAGGATTAATTTTAAGTTTCTTCTTCTTCTATTCATTGTGCTGTGCTGAGCAATGGAGTGCTTATTTATGATGCTACTTTTACTTTACTTTTATTCACTCTTCATCAATATCAATGGCAATATCAACGGCAACGGCAACGACTCTTTCATTCATATATCTACCTATATACTTGCTCAACTTTACTATGTATATCTGTAGGAACGAAGAGCGAAGTAACAACCAAGTCTTTCACTATTCACTCTCTTGCTATCGGAGTTTTGGCGTTTTGGTTTTCGTCTCATCGCATCGTCAGTCTTGTTGGTTTCCTTGGTCTTTTCACTTGGAAAGTTGTGAGTCTTTTGGCCCAGGTTCAGATTAGCTGCTTACCTTAACCTTCCTAGTAGCTCTCTCTATTCACACCCAAGTTCCGTCTTCATACAAAGATGATGGTTAAGGTTAGGGTTTTTCAGTATAATTAAAAATTATGCACACCACTTATTTTTTCACAAGGTTTTATACACTTTACGCAGACTATTACTTACTTAGATTGAAAGGATGGAATCGTTTTGCCTGCTGAATTGCCCGTGTAAACAGAGAAGGAAAGAGTGTGTAGTGTAGGAGAAGGGGAATTCAAGCTGTGCAAAGTCAATGTGTATGGATCAGTAAATGGTAAATGAATTTCTCATAAATAGTGTTTGGTAGTAGCAACCTGCTCCACCGGCTCGGTAATTTACAATTTAAGCTAGTAAATTATCAATATCAATGGTGTTCAGCCTGTTGAGCAGACGGAAATCAAGTGTAATATCTCGTCGGAATAAATCTTTACCTCCACACCAGTCGCAGGAGTAACAGTAGCCGTGTAGTAGTAGCTATGAATGTAGACGATATACATACATACGTGTATGGAAGAAAGAGAAATGTACTTGACTATACATATGTACATAGACGGTAGATACATAGCCACATATATTATGTAGGTAGGTATATCCCAAGAAATAGTGACTATGGGGAACATAACTCCACCACGTTGATCACGACCGGTCTAGGTAATTTACAATACAGAATAGAAGGAAATTCATCTCATTCAGGCGCAAGATAAATAATATGGCAACCGTTACGTTACTTTTACTGGAGCTGTAACTGTTACTGTTACTGCACGAGCAAGTATTTCATGTGCCCCGTAATTATTTCCACATTAGAAGCTTTTGTAATTCTGTTTTCGAGACTCCATTAAGACTTGGGGTGGAGGTTGATAAAGGAAGCGTGTGTGGACGATGGGATGTTGTTTCAGCTTCAGTTCCACATCTAAATCCAAGGTGTGAAGAATAGTAATAGATAAATATTTTATCCTTGTCTGACATCATTAAATTTTAATCACTTTGTATAACTTTTCTCTTTAGATTTCATAGCATGGAGAAAAAGGGCGATGTGATGTTGGACTTGGTATGGTACGGAGGTACGATACGCTCCAAGTTATTTTTAGAGTGAGTAAGAGAGAGAGAGCGAGAGAGGTTTTCGGGTTGCTTCTGCCTCATCTCTTGTGTCTCCTTTCCTTGACTTTCCTTCTCTTTCTCTGCTTTAGATACACACAAACACACACACACACACCAACCGACCGACCGACAGACATGCTACGTAAATGAGTCTAAAGTTTCCATCTGAATTCTTGGCAGTAGCCAAAAGCGGTGTGATTTATTCCTACAGGAATGAATGAAGGGCCATGGCTCTGTAATGATGCCATTACCGAGAAAATTGCATTGCAACGCAGATTTATGCCTATTTACAATTTACGATTTATATGAGAGTCAAGATATAGAAGCAAAAGTCAATTGTTATTGTTCCCACAACCTCCTACTTTTCCACAATTTCTCGTCTACCCCAAAAAACCATAGCATGTGAAATCTCCACGCTTTCCGATAGCCTTGTACGGCGGGCGCTGTAAAATGTAAAGCATACCATGTAGGTACTTATGTACACCTACCTCAAAAATGATATGATGACATACTATACTCTTTTGCGTTCAGATATTAGCGCTATTTTATTATTATTACATTCCACATTAGACAGTGCCATGTGCCATAGATTGATGTTCGGAGGAAAAGTGAATGACGTCAGTGAATTCCTTATTCGGTCTAAATCATCCAAAATTCCTTGTGTTCCCTGCACTAGCGATGCGATGTATGTACATAGTAGTCTGGCCGTTGGATAAACACGTTGCAACAATGCTGTAGTAGTATGTGTAACCTCAACACAATGTTGTAGGATAGACAAATAGGAGTTAGGTACAAAAAAGTGCGCTGACTGAAATGTGACCCACAATTTATTATATTGGCTACGATTAGGGATAACTTTTTCCTGAGCATTCAGGTCCTTCGAAGGTTCATGGGTAGGTATTTATGTCAGATTCTAACCATAGCCACTTATATAGGTCATAGCCATTGCCATACTGGTCATAGCCATGACCATGCCACCGCCAATGTGAGTCAATGTGACTAGGTAGGATGATTAAGATGAAACGAAATATCAATATCATTTTTTTCATTACGGCTACAATTCTATTGGTGCACCAACACTCATGTGGAATCTAATAAAAATGTCTAACAATGAGGAGTCCATACTTATAGAATGCAGGATGGTTGACTGACGCCTTGTCTAGTAGTGGGTAATCCAATGAAATCCTTTCATGTAAAGTAACGTATCGTAACGAATTCAGGGATTCTCTTTCCCATATATAGATAGGTACCTACACATGCACATGGACCTACCCACTTTCAAAAAATTCCGAGGAGTAGGATGGGAACATGGAAATGTTTACATCCCATCCCATTGCATTTCTCTCTTCTCGACTTGAATGAGTTGGTGTAGGTAGGAACAAGTGTGTATGTATACGCAGGCATACCTACCGTACGACTGCACTGAATACTCGAATTTAAAAGGGAAAAAAGGCACGAAAGCAATTGATTTCGATGTCGATCTCTCACCATGGCATGGTTACGGCATGGTGTGGCATCGTATGGGATGGGAATAGGGGATTAGATCCATGCGAATTGAATTCCAAAGTTGAGAGCGACAATTGACGATCACGATCCGAAGATGTACGTCGTCGTGGAACCGGCTCTCCTGGTTATGTACAAAATCAATCGATTGTCTTTGACTACAAGCTCCACACCCAACCAAATATGGGCAAGTGTCTGCCTATCCACCTACACAGATAAATTGACATGTGCTTGCATAGCAGAGTATGCATATATCTCTACGCATCCACACTCATGTAGATTATTGGCGAATACATGCTAACGCTAAGCTAATCGTAAGCCAAACCAAACCAAACCAAGCCAAGCCACAACCACATCAGTCCACATCAGCAAGGTTCTCCCTCCTTTTGCTTTTCCTTTTGCTCTTACTCAAAGCTTAAAGGTAATCGAGGAACTTCTAGAAAGAATACAGGCACAATATAGTTTTTTCATACACTTTGTTGAAATTGAAAGTTGGAGGTAACCTGTTTACGATTAGATTAGTCTGCTGCTGCTGGTTTGGTTTGGTTCCAAGTCCAAGCCAGCGAAACAGAACAAAGAAAATCTGTGGAGAAATAAAAACAATTTATTCTCCATTGTTCAGACTGCTCTGGAATAGAAAATAGATGGAATATTATTTTTTTAGACTGGTACAGAGCACCAAAAGAAATTTTGAGAACGGAAATCGGTTTTTCCTTGAGAACATTGATTTCCTCTATTTTTGTCTTTTATGAATGAAAACCATGTGGAGTTGAGGAAATGGGAAGGTGCTACGAACAAACTATTAAAGTATAGTACCGTACTGGCTTCTCATAAACTCAGAACTATGTAAAGTGCTAGGTCAGAAACACAACGGGACAAAACAACAACCATGTTTTCTTTATTCACAAGTACCTACATGTATAGGTACACTTCAAGGTACTTTACCCTATAGAGTTTTCAATGACTTGACAATTCGCAATCTCCCATTTAACCAGACCAGACCAGACCAGGCCAGACCAGACCAGACTAGACCAGACCAGACCAGACCAGGCAGACTTGCTGCAAAACAAGCAAATCTTTTGATGTAGGCAAGTACCTGTGTCTCTGTCTGTCTGGAATGGTAATGGACAGCTGTCACGTTCCTTTCATTTTCCTTGTCTCAGAAGTACTTCCATAAACGACATGTAATCTACCATAACTCCAAGTCAGTTGTTGTCCTCTCCGTTGACTTGGGTTCACAGAGCAGAGCGGGCTAAAGTACCTATTCATTTATTAAAAATCTCAATGAATTTTGTACATAGCACCTCCAAGGAATAATAGAAACAAGTAGGAAATATTATCATGAATAAATTATCCTTTTCCCAGGTTCAAACTTACCCAGCCATCTACAGATATGTTGTATGCAGGAATAGGTACTCAGTTTAAAAATTTACTAGACCCTGACTAGTTGGATGGAAGCTTTTATGAATTTTGCAACCTAACGAATTCTAATAGTGAGACGGTCGACGTCAGTCAACAGTTTCTTAAAAAATCCTGTTCTCTTTTAAAAAAAATCGAATATCTGCATCACATAGCTGAAGAATGGCTAGTGTTTGCACTTTCTTCTAGTAGGATTATGGAGTCCGTGGGATAAATTCTTGTAGCCATTATATACTGATGATGGCGAGTATACACTGAGAGTACACTGTACAAACTAAACTACCCTAAAGCAGGAAAAAACGATAAATCCTGGAATATAATTATGAATCTGCTGCACCCTAAATGCGTTTAAAGGTATACTAAATACGAGTAGATTGATGGCGTTTTCGATGCACTAGGTTTTGCAGTGTAGAAACAGTAACAAAAATAATATTGACGTCGTTACGAGATGATGAAGATACTTTATTGCAAAGTCGTTGGATGAGTCG
Organism: Ptenothrix huangshanensis; assembly: GCA_036851915.1. Classification (NCBI taxonomy): domain Eukaryota; kingdom Metazoa; phylum Arthropoda; class Collembola; order Symphypleona; family Dicyrtomidae; genus Ptenothrix; species Ptenothrix huangshanensis. The sequence goes on along the minus strand of JAAXYX010000051.1, from coordinate 66,269 downwards.
TCAAGAACAATAATCGTGTTACGTATGAAATGGTAATGGAATCCTTTGGTTTTTGATGCAATGCCAACATTGCATTGGAATGCTGGCAGATACACTGTAAAAATTGGAGCATCGTAAACACCAGAAATCTACGTAAGTGGTGTAATTATGAACGCATTCATAATGCATCTCAAGGTCACATAAAGTAGATTTAGGCGTTTTAGGTTCATTTGTCATCTTTTAAGATTGCTTAGTTCTTACAGTGTACTCTTTAGTGAAGCGTGTCCCGTTGCAAGCCATAATGGTGTAGGTATCGAACCAATATGTACATATTGCCTTTGTTTCGCAATTGGAATGCTACGGCGAAATCTATAATAAATATTATGTTGAGGTAAAAGAAATAGTGACATTGAGAAAATGATGATAAAAAATTGTTGCTGCAAGAAATGTGACAATATCTTGCTTTTTATCGAAATGTTATCGTTTCATTTCTGTCAACTTTCAGAACAAACAAAGGAGAAGTTGAAGTTTGAGGAGAAAACCAAACTACCTGCGAATCCTCCTCATCTTTCTCTCACGTTTACCCAGCGTACACATTTACCATTCTGGATTTTATGTTATTCTTACTCTTCCTCGTTATACTTTGTAGGTATATCCTCTCCTCACACAGCTCAATCCAGTAACTACCCAAATCCAACTCAACACACTGCACATAGTAGGTACCTACATCTTACACTTACAAGTTCGTCATCTGTGTTGCCAAGTCAGAGGCAGGGTACATAGGTATAGTGGTTAACCACACTCTCCAAAATGCCTTCTTTTTTTCATTCCTTTTCTACTCATCTTCTTGTCACCTCTTTATTATTCAGCTCTAGGCATAGAAATGAGTAAGGGATGTGCTTAATGATTTAGATAAGATGCCAGTTTCAAGAGTGTAGTCTAGGTATCGGTAGGGAGATTTAGATAATGTTATGTATATACCAATGTAGAGTATACATAGGTAAGTACTTTGCTTGCAAAAATTGCGAGACGAAAAAAATATGATTCAATTCAATGTGCAGTCATTGGAGGTTTTAGTGTTGTCGTTGTCTTTGTAGTTGTCGTAAGACATTATCAGGAGGAAAGACAAAAAATTTATCTGATCCTTTCAAGTTATGCTGGTGTATCGTCATCGTCATCGTCATCGTCGCAGTGTCGTATCAATATCAGTATACTATTCTAGAACATCTGTATCAAAGTAGGTACCGGTGTAGACGATGACAGCTAGTGCAGTGGAACTGCATCTACCCATGTATACGATTGTAGTGAAAAACAAATCTTCTCTGACCGTAAGGTACCTTGGAAGAGAGAGCGGAACTATCACTTTCGTCCTCTTATCGTGGTACTTTTGGGCTGGTAAAAAAACAGATACTGTGAAATAAAGCATATGTATCTGGTCCTGGTTCTGGTTTTGGTTCTGGTTTTGGTTCTGGTTCGAGTTCTCCTTGCGCCAAGCAATTTATTATTGTCGTCATTTAAGACTTGGAAAATTGTGAATGGAGGTACACATTTTTTTGGAATTTAAAATCCTACTAAAGTACATTAAGTGTACTTACCTGGTTTTTACGACTTTCGAAAGGCATTCAGTAAGTCTAGTAGGTAGGTACCAAGGTACTTTTCTTTTGTCTTGCTTGACTATCCTTGTTCCTGACCTGATTCCAAGCATCCAAAAAAAAGAAATGAATGTGAGCAATTTCATCTCAAAGTACCCGGGTAATTTTTGCATCCAGAGCCGGCAAGTGATCAAAAGGAATTCATTGTTGCTCTTTCGTTCTCATTGAGAAAGTATTTTAAAAGGGTGTTGAGCTTTTTACTCGTTTCGAAATTTGTTGCCCAATCGGAGAGACTGAGATTGTTTAAAAAACAGATGAAATTGTAATAGGTAGATAGTAAATGGCCAAAATAATGTGAAAAGTTAATTTGGACTAAATTTATTCCTTGGAGCTATAGATAAACAAGTTTTAGCTTTTAGCTTTGTTCTCCCTTCTTTCCTTAGTCTCTTGGTGTAGGTATAAATCTTTTTCGCCTTCCTTTAATTTGACTTGACTTGCCTTGGCTTGGCTTGGCTTGGCTTGGCTGGCTTGGAGAGAAAGTTGGAGCCTGACAAGGATTGTGTAGGCATTTCATCAATTCCACCGGTTTCTATGGATACTCGATGTATGTATGTATAAGGTAACGGCTAACGGCAACTTGACAAACGGGAGCAAACTTTTTCTCTGTTTACTCTGTTGGCAATAAGCTTTAGAATGTGTTTCAGAAGGTTGGGAATTATCTCGAGATGATGTCTATAGCATAGCGGTAGCAAAATATTTGCTCTGGTGAAGAACAATGTACCATTCCACATCAAGTGACACATTGTTCCCGAAATTGACTAATTGGGTCAGGCGATATAAGGGTTGGAAATTTGCAAATTCCACAATTGTCCAATAATCTATCTACATGTACGTGTAAAACTAATGAAATAATTGCATAGAATGCATTAAAGAAGGAAAAAGGAAATGTGAGTTCTCCACATGGATCATGACACACCACGACGACGTGACGTGACATGGTATGGCAGGATGTGTAGTCACCCATCCATGTGGAGCATCTCTCCATCTTCTGTCATCACCGTCTGAAGTTCCATGCATGTGGGAATTGACTGCGGCGGGCTCTCAAGTAGACCAGAAGCACAAGCATAACTGAAACCAGAAATCTGAGAAACTGCTACATTATTCAATTTCCCACAAAATACAAAAGTTTGATATTGAATTGAAAATAGAAACACGGCAAGTTCACTTAACTTACGTACCCTTCATGTCCTTTCCTTTCCCATCCAAATGGAAGGGAGCGGAAATTCAACCGACGAAGCTAAAAACAAAATTAAAAGTTTGTAAGCGTTGCTGGTAGTGGAGTTACTTCTTTTCCTTGCCTGTTGGTAGCACAGTACCGGTACCGGTACTAGTATTACAGTAACTATGCACCTACTCCTCCTGCTCCTTCTCCTTCTCCTGCTGCTACATCAAATGGATGAAATGAAGGAATGAAAGAGAGCGAAGCCGGCATAGCATTACACTTTCATTTTCATTTCTCCGGATTTTATTTACATGGAATGGACAAATTGACAAATTAAAGGAGGTCGGTAGGTGATGACGGTGAGGAGAGGACAAGGAAAGTGTAAATGAAAGAAAACCTACAAGTCGGAGACATTTTGAACTGACGTTCTGTCGTTCCTTGTTAGGCTTGAGGCTCGTTTTGTCTACAATGGTTGGGTTTCGGCTACGGCATTGTCGTTCAACTTGGAGTTTCGGTTGTTCGAGTTAGAGTTGCCTTCGCTCTTGGCTTTGATCGAAAATTGGAAAGGAAATGGTGGTTTTCAAGCAGAGGGAGAGAGTGCTGCGTGTGTAATAATTGAGCATGGAGGACGAGGATTAAAGGAGAAAGTTTCTTGTTCTTGTTCGTCTTTCTTCCTTGCTAGAGTTGAACAGTAGGAGAGAGAGAGAAAGGGAGAGAGAGAGATCTTTTCCTGGTCTCATCCTGTCCTCAAGTCTCAAGCTCACCATCCGCATCAACGACGTACCTACACCAACCCACACTACAACAGACAAGACGAAACCAAAGCTAACCAAACCAAACCGCACCACTATCACACCAACTCAACTCACTCATTGTTTGTCAATATCTCTACTCCTTCCTCGCTATAATTTCCATCATCCATCCGCATCTCTTCATTTACCTCTCTTCACTTTACACTTTATACTTACATTCCTTCCATTATCATAATTCCTCTAGCTACCCACTCTCGTATGTACAGCCCAAAGTACTTTGTCTCTCTAATCATAATCATCATTATTACTAGCTTCCCAAATTCACAGTCGACTCCTTTCTACCCTACCCTGCTACTTTCCACTTCACTCCAGGCTTGCGGTATGTGTGGCTGAAGAAAGTTTGTGCGAGAGAAGGAGAAGCTCGGCATCTTTGTCAAGGCATCAGCTCCGTTATTTTTATAATAATTATCAAAATGGATTAAATTAACTTATTCCGGTTCTAGCTCATGGTTACGGTTCTGGTTTTGCTGCTTGTGTGAGTTCTAACAATTCTAATTCCTGGTCCTGGTTGGTGGACGAGTCCTTGAAAGTCTTAAGTTACAAGGCGTACATAAATTTACAATAAAATCACAAATGAAAAGGGAGAGATTAAAATAATAGTAATTGATGGCATTAACAAATAGAAATGAGATTTGAAAATATTTAAGTACCTACAATATAATCATGAGAAGAAATGTAGCTGGAAGAGATAAAAGATGGATTTATATTTCCAAGCGTTTTCTGCTCTCCCTCTCTCTCTCTCTCTCTTTCGCTCAGTCCAATGGAATGAATCATGAATCTTACTATAAAGTAGAGCACAGAGGAAAAGTAAGTGAGGCAGAAGTAGAAGCAGAATCCTTCAGTGGATAGTACAGAGAATAGCAACATTCCTCGGTACAGACATTCCTTCAGTGGAGTTGTAAAGGAGGGGCATAAAATGAGCTAAGTACTAATGCCACGTATAGGTATACAATTATAGATATGAAGATATAGAAGGAGTTGAAACTACCCCACCATATACTACATACATACATACATCTAGGACTACTAGTAACTGGATGATATATGAATTTTATGCAAGTCATAATGTGCCTATATACAATTATATTGCACATTGAGATGTGTGTGTATGCACAGGTCTGACATAAAATTGCTTTAGAAACCCAAATTTTATTCCATGTTTTTGTGAGATAGATTTAAGAGTAAGTATTGCATTGCATTGGTATTAAATTTGTTTCTGGTAGCCAGACATATGCAGATGGAGTTTGGGCGAAGACAAACGGACAGATGTAGCCTAATAGAAATGATAAATGAAAATAAAATTGATATGTACAATAATTCCAGCGTAGATTTCTAGACGGTTGAGGCACACAGGAACACGTTCAATGATTGTAGAGCTTCGAATCTATTTCCATGTATGTATTGCATGTATCATCCATGTACCTATATTTATATATATATATATATATATTGTGGAAACGGATGGACGGAACAAAACCCATACAACATATATGGAGAAGCTAGCTACGGATGAGCTACGCTACGACGTCGCTGAAGGAGAGGAAATGTAAAAAAATGAGAAAGAAAGACGCAGAAGGAAAGAAGGAACCGGAGGAAAGTTGTAGCAGGATAAACTTACAGGAATAAAACAGAGTAAAGGAGAACAGTGGCCATATGTAGCGTAGCTAACTTCATATACGTGTACATAATTATGTACCGTGGCAGGGAGGATATTGTAGTCACTGTTGACAGCCCGTTGCTGTATAGTATGTACATCTTCTATATAGATATGTATAATTATATATATAGTATCCGTATAGTTTGTTTGTGTGTCCTGTATATCATAAAATAGATTCAATATACGGTTTTCTGGCTGACAAACTCAAGTTGTGTGTTGATGAAGACTGGCTTGGGCTACGGCTTTGGTTCTGGTTCTGGTTCTGGTTCTGGTCATGGCAATGGCCGTGGTTGTGTAGCGTACCACTTTTACTTTTGCTTTAGAGTCTTTTTTGGAGAAACTTTGAACAAGAGTCGCTCCATGTAACAATAAACTATACATTATGAAGGAGTAGCAAGGCCTTTTATCATCTCGTACATTCGCTTATTGTAAAGCTACTCATATTAGATCTTATGAGCACCTATGAAACAACACTCTCATGCTACTCAACTACTCTACTACTACATAGCACAAGCCGTGGAGTAGTGGCACAAGTAGCAATCCCACTAGCAGAGCACAGTTTTAGTCCAGTACACTCCACAACGCAGTTCATATGGCAATACGTCTCTCTCCAAGAGTAGCCGTATTTCGTGTGTGTGTGTGTAGCCTGTCGGTATGTTCCATTTTCTATTATTGTCAAGTCCTTTTTCATTCTTGTAAACTTATATGTGAAGTCGTACACTTTGTAATGTAATGTTTTGTAGACTGAAATAAATGAGGCGTCCGCCATTGCCGCCGCCAAAGACAAAAAATCTCTCTCTCTCGTGCTTCTTGCCTGTGCCTGTGATACCAGGCTAGGCCAGGCCATGCAAGTCTGCAAGTGTGAGTTAAGGAGCTCCACAGCGGTAGATACATACATACACACATAGAGGTACCCCAAAACATCCAAAGCTCCCTGCCTTTAAAAAGAATTCATAAATCTTTAAATAAGGGAAATGTACATTCTTGATTAAATATTTCATTACAATATTTTTGCAGCGTAAAGCTTCCTTCCGTTACCCAGTCTTTGTGTCGTTTGTCTTTCTCTCCGCTCCTTTTCTCCAGAAAACAAGATTTCCCAGCTCGTAGAACAGTGAGCGAGGAACATTGCCACTTTAACATATGTGTTATTTTTGTATGAATTACTGCTTAGGATAGTTGTTTTAGTAGTGACACATTGTTTGCCTCGATATCTTCTCTGCTGGAGCTAGAGTCAGGGAAGGAGAAGGAGAAGAAGAAGAAGACAAGCCGTAAGTCTTTAGGAAAAAGAGAAAGAGAGTCTGGGAAGTTGAACAGAAATTGAATTGTCAAAATTATATGGAACTTCTCAAGTGTGCAAGGGTGTGGTGTGGTGTGGTGTGGTATGGCATCGCATCGCATCGCATGGTAAGGCAAGGAAAGGCAAAGCAAGGCATGGCATCCAATGGCATTTGTAGTTGTAGGTCTATATATCGATATGCCTAAGTAGCGGACTGGGATACGCACAGAACGCACTCACTCAGACTGACTGTGGCAGAAAGAGTGTAAGAAGCAAGAAGGTTGATGGTGTTGGACTTGGACTTGCGTCCGCTCAACAAATTTTCTTTGGCAGCTAGGAAAGGAAGAGAAAGGGGAAAGAAGCTGCCCTTAACAGCCATGAAATATTTCCTTTGCCTCTCTCACAGTGCATTGCATTACATTACATTACATTACGTTACATTGCATTGCATTGGGTTATGTGTATTTCATCGAAATGTCGTCTCGGTATACATGTATGTATGTATATCCTACGCAACTTTCCTTCTACTTTGTTTCCCTCTGTCTGTCTCTCTCTCTCTCTCTCTCCTTGCGATCTGATGGCTTCTTTTCTCCTTTTACAGATTTTACCACGACTAACTAAAGGATGTATAGATGTGTTACTTGGGCATGTTTCTCCAGTCGTCAAGTTGATATTTTTCTACTCATGTAGAAAGAGGTTGGTTTGGTGCACTGCACTGGATTCTGGATAGATTCTGGATTGCTGGAGCTGAAGAAAGTTTTAGGGAAGATGATCATGATGTTGAGCATTATGCGAGAATGGCAACATGTGTAAAGTTGTAGTTGCTGAAAGGATTCTGTGTAGCAAGCTGGTCACCCATGATCACCATACCATGTACATACCATATAAGGAGCTTAGGTATATACATAGGCACTATATACTGATACACATACCTACTATTGGATAGCCGGATTTGTCGTGCCTTGTAGTCGATTTCTACTCTCTTGAGTTCTTTGTCTTGCTACTCGTCCAGGAAGACAGGGTTTGGTTCTCATCAAAACCATAATATATTCGAATTCCCATTCGCATGTAGTTCGGACATCGATCATGAACAATGATATGAATTATGGTGTATTGCAAGTTAATTCAGTGTACTTCTCCACATATCCTCGTAGTACATCAAATTCCCCTTCTTCCCTTCCATCATTGACTCGATAATTTAGTCAAGTTTCTAAGGAAATATTTCATGTATGATTTCTATTTCTATTTCCAGGATACCTTTCAGTGCTCCTGAATCTGAAGGAAGTGAATCTGTGACGCAGCCGAAACTTGTGATTGGGGTCAAGTCCGAAATTCGACAGGAATAAAATTTTGAGCGGAGAACTTGTAGAAGTGAAAGAATTTGTGAAAGGAAAGAGTGGAAGAAAGAGAGAAAAAGTTGGAAGTAAGAGAGAGACCGGTGCTTTACTGACGTCGAACACAGGCAGCTATGGATCGGCCTAGTAGTCAGTACTGTTCGGAGGAGGCGGAATTTTCCCTTCCAGAAGGTGTTGATCTGGTTGGAATCGAAAGTTCAAGGAAGCAGCCAGCATATCAAAATCGTAAAAATAAAGGACCTACATGGAAAGCTGCTGTCAAATTAGTGGTGATTAATTTGTTCGTATGTGCTCTTGTCCTGGGTTATGCTCTCATTGGTTCCTTCGTCTTCCTCGCTCTGGAAGGGAATCGAAATAGTGTGTCACAAGTACAAGTCTCTGCGAGTGGGTATCCCGTTCGTAAAGGATCCAATCTCACCCTTGCGATCTACAACAGTCTTCAAGGACAACAGATACAACAGCTCAAAAGTGATACGGTCCGAAATATTTGGGAAATTACCCTCAGTATGAACATTCTTTATCCGGACAACTGGACCAAAATGACTTCTGAGGAAGTGGGTAATTTTCAACGATTTCTCGTTGAACGGATTCTGTCCGTCGTGGAGAATGCTACTGTACAGGAACTTCCGTACTCTTGGACATTTCCACGAGCTTTCCTCTTCGCCTTGACTACCTTGACCACGATTGGTGAGTATTTCCTTTTCCGCAACATTTTACCCATTTACATAACACTTTTGTGTTTGGCTCAATAACCTCTCATATATGTACATGCATACATGCATGCACGCTTTGCTTCCAAATCACTCTCACAATTATTTGCAATTATTGGGTAATTACGCTTTTTTACAATTTATTATCATTACGATCATTATGTTGTATTAAATTACATCATGCTTACAAATATGTAGTCCTAACAAAAGGTTCGCTCGTAGCAATTTCGCGAGTTATTAAACAGAAGAGAAAAGGATCTTCCATTGACTACGAAAACTAGTTGAAAAAATTAGATTTACATATTTAGATACATCTTTTGAAAAATTGTTCGTAGAAACCATGAAGGAATACATGTCAATGTAAAACTGTCTTCCTGTTTCAAAAACCATAGCCTGCAAAAATCGACTGCTCTGTTGTTGTTTATAATGCAACTATATTTGCATTATTGCAAGGGTAGTTGTCCACAATAAATTTCTGAAGACTACTAACGCCATAAAGATTTGTTGTTATAGTCAAAAAATCCTCCAAGTTTCTGACAACACGGTAAAAATTAATGTATCTAAAACGCCAAAAACTACTACGTACTATATTTTGGAAAGATAAATATTTTGTCTCAGTCAGAGAAAATCAGTAATTTGAAAACCGAAGAATTTTGAATTTGAACTTTAGCCTCTAATGCTGCCATGGAATTGTTCTACTATAGCAGTAATACAGAGAAGTAGCGCCTTTCGCTTTTCCCTTCAATATCCTGCTTTACCTGCTTTGTGTAGCATAATTAGATGAAAAGCTTTAGAATAACAACAAGGTAGAAATTCAAATTATAGTACGCACTACGCACCACCTTCACGTCGCCAGCTGTCCACCCAAAGTCTTGTGAGTTTCATGAAATATCGTTCCCATTTGCTTGTCCGACTTCTGAGCTTCTTTTATCCTACTTTAAGCGACAATCATTCACTGTGACGGACTGGAGTGGAGCTCATAGTGAGGTGAAAGACAGGAGGTGAAGAAAGGCGGGATGATGTACAATGATATTAGCATATCCATCCCAACCACTATCGCTGTATTGAGTGGATATTTTTTGTATTCAAATTTCCCAATGATTCCTCGCACTTCGCACTTTCTCTCTGTCAATGGCTGATGGTGAGTGCGTCGCGACTCGCGACGGAGCTGCGTGCACTCATCTCATCGTAGGACGCTGCCAATCTGACTGCTGTTTTAGTCATTGACAACCAGACCAGGACCATGATGTAACAGTCTGCTCGGGTCTCGTCTGGTAATGTAAAGGCAAGTCAAATCAAGAAGAAGGCTCATAGAGTGCCCTTTGACATCACTTGCATAGTAAACGGATCAAAATGTCAAGTTTCGCTTAGGCAATATCTGGGTGCTTTATACCTTCAGATCTATAGACTAGTATATATGTGTGTGTGTATTGACGAATCTATACGAGATGATAACACTCCACATGAACGATCCGATTTGGCGAAAGTAGGATTGCCGAAGATTTCTTGAGAAAATGAGAGTGTCAGAGAGTGCGACGGTGAGCGAGAGGACTGTGTAAAAAGGAATCATCGTCATCGTCGGTTTTCTACTTTTCTACTTTTACTTTTACCTCAGTCCAATTCCACTTCCACTTCCACCTTCTATACCTTCTTACTACCGTCTCGTCTTGTCCGTGTCTCCGAGATCGTGATCATGGAAATGTTCACGCCGAGCTTGAAACAGTCAAATACATAGGAAAATACTTGGTTCCCTCTCAATTCCCTTACTTTCCACCTCCACCTCTGCATTCCACTTTTCCCTTCCCTTCACTTCCCTTCCCTTCCTTTGGCTTTGGCTTGCTCGTGGTCTAGGAAACGAATTGCGAATTCCAAGAAACGTTTTATGGATTACGTAGACTCACGCAGACACGGACCGACACACACAGACCAAGAACAAAATGCATGTGATCCCATATATTTTCATATGAACGTTGTCTTCCCACATGTCGACGAAAGGGAGCAAATTCACCATTTCCACATCCACGTGGCTCTTCTTTTCACAATGGATGTCCTATGTGGCTTCGTAGGGGAGAGACGAGAGACCTTCCCACATGCATATGTGGGCAAAGGTAGGGCAAGAGTACCTAGGAAGGAGACAGTGGAGGCGTAAGGAAGGTACATAATTTTATCCGTTAGCTGGAAACTATAGCCACCTACATATGAATCGTGTTCGGGATGAAGACGAGGATAGGATGGGATGGGATGGGATGGCTACTGTTTCAATTCCTTTCCCTTCTCTCCTCTCTCCAAACCAAAGATATGCGGTAGCACCAGCATGTCAAGGCACCTTCATAAAGAATGTCAAGTTGGACAAGGAAATGAAATGGAAGAAAATTGAAATAGCATGTCCTCCTTGGTATGTGCATATCGACAGCCTCCAGTGTAGAGTCTGCAGATGTACCTACACGCAGGCATGGACGGAGTTGCCAAACCGTTAGCCAGAGCCGAAAAGCGGATCCACCATGTACCCACAGACAGAGAGAGAGAGAAAGAGACAGCACAAGCCACTGGCACTAGGAAACAAGACGGGAAATATGTATACAGTAGGGAAGTACAGATTCATTTAGACACAGTGGTCTCGTCTCCGTCTCCGTCTTTTCCTTCCCCTTTTGTCACAGATAATTCGGATGTTACACAAAGGATTCACTAATGAATCTTCAGCTTGGGATTCAGATACTATAATCTCATCCCGTTGGACTCCTCCCATTGTGCAGTGCGACCAACGTGGAACCAAAACCAAACCAACGGGGCAGAGGAAAAAGGATGGCGTATTTTCTCTATTTTGTCCTTTTACTTTCCATTTCCCTTCCTCCTTCATCCTCTTTTCGATAATTAAACTGAGGGTTCACAAGGCACGGCACGGCACTGGAAGGCACGGTATATCACAAATGGGAGAAGAAATGCCGAATCCGTTTCCATACTCGTCCCCCTTATACTTATACTTATACTTATACATACTTACGTAGGTATACAGATAGCCCTAGACCATGGTTCTCTACGGAGCGGAGGATAAAGTTCCGCAAGGCTTTGGCAGCCTCTCCTTCTTTCAGCTCAATTTACAGCCATACACACAGAGATAGTGTCACTTACAATTAGCTTCCATGATTCTCATCAAAACTTTCAGGCCTGTCACTTTTCTCTGTCTCCCTCCACTGCTTCTGTCTGTGCCGGTGCCATGGATCTTTCCACTATACTGTGTCATTGGACCAAATTCATTTTTTCCCTTGTCTTGTTTTTCTTTACAAGATACATACTACCATACCATACATAGCATAGGATATACTATACTATCTATCCGCCTGTCTGTCGCTCGCTCTGTATCTCTGTCTCATATCTGATTCTGAATGACGAGGCTAGAATTTTATTTGCAATTCAAGTAATCTGTTGTCATTTAGGGTCATACAGTAATGAGAGTGTAGAGGAGAAAAATAAATTAATAATTCAAGACACTTCCACGACAACTATGACAATGTTAAAAGGATATTAGTGGTAGTGGTAGAACGGATGTAGGTATAAAGGTATAGCTGGAAGGGAAGGTACATATAGAGTTTGGGGATGTCCTGCAGTAGAGCTGGAGGACGACTGCATCATATCATGACTATGACGTATGGTATGAGGTGTATACGGTACGGTGTGCATTAGGCTTCGTACTTGATAAATGCTCTCTCTCTCTCTCTCTCCCTCTTTATGTAGTCTTCAAAGGAGATTCTTTGAGTCATTCATGATGCCATGTTGGGTGTTTTTCGAGTCTAGTTCGGGTGTAGCTTTGGGTACCGACAAGGGAGAGAGAGCTTTGTGAATAAAAGGGAAATGAGGCTCCTTCTCATCCTGACCATTAAGTACCACTTAGCCAGCTCAAATCTCAATTCCATCTTGTCTTTCCCTCCAACAACCTCCTCATAAACGACCTCAATTTGTGCACAGTACAAAGTAGATTAAGTTGAGCCACAACCTGTGCTAAGTTATTCTGCGGAGGATATGTGCATTGGCATTGGCGTTGGGATTCGGAGTGGAGGAAATGGGGAAGACTGGTTGGATGACTGCAGTGTGGAGGAAGAAGTAGCTTTTCTATCCAAATCAACGTAAGATGAGTAGATAAGTACCTACCAACGACCATGTGTAGGCATTTGGAGGTGTTGGTGAAGGTACTACGTATACGTAGTTTCTGCGGTGGTGGTGTGTGTGTGTGCGGTGTACGTGATGGGTTTAGAAACATCTGTAACCCGAATTCAGTATGAGCACGGAAGGAAACCACCCAAAAGTCTTGTTGTTCTGACTGTGTGTTTGTGGGTAGGTGAGAGGTGGTCGATGTTTACAGATGTCACAAAAGTGTTGTTATCCAGAAGTTGGTCTTATCATCTCCACTCGTCCCCTCATCCTCGCAATGTAGTCTCCTCTCTTCACCCCAGCTGGAAACTGTGAACCCTTCGAGAATGAGTTTTGTAGCTTAAGAACATCTTCCGTCTCTGGGAATTACACTCAAATTCTATTAAGGATTCCATCCTTGAACAATCCGCAGGAAATCTGCTTTCCTTAGACGTATTATATTTACTGTCAAATAAATGTACATTTTATCATTTTCTGTCTATTTGACGTTCAAGTGAGTCAGTCAGTTTTGCTAGCAACTAGCTTATCTTTTGCGAAAAGAGTTGGTAGACGAGCATAGAGAGAGAGAAAGAGAGAGAGAACGATCGTCTAGGTTGCACATAGGAGTCAGACAGTCATAGTCGTAGTGCAGTGGAGGGAGATCGATAAAGGAAAAAATAGGATGGAGGTTGAAGATTTCTTTGGAGATATTTCATAGAAACACGAATCTGAACAAGTCGAAAGATCCAGATCGGATGGGAACGGGAAGAATCTATTATTATTATTTGTGACAAGTGAAGCGGTAAGAAATGTTCGGTTTTGCACTTATCTACGTACCTAATGCGTACGGATATGTACCAAGTTCCCACCACGCAGTGAGTACCTCACCTACGTCCCTTCCCTTCCTTTTCCTTCGCCCTTTCACGGAAAACTTAAGGCAAAGGCTATGCAGTGCAAGGACTCTTCACATTCTTGCATTCTTCCTCTTCTCATGTCTCTGGTTCCTGGTTCTGTGCTCTCGTCTACCTCTTGATAGAATAGACAGTGAGAAGGGAAAAAGAGAGAAAAGTTGAACATGTCTATCGGAAGATTTTTCAACCAAAAATACGACGAGAGATACACAACTTTGAGCCGTGTACATAACTCTTTCTAATAAAGGATGCTTTCTCAGGATTTGCCCGTTTTCAGTATTGTAAGATTGTAAGTAGAAAGGGAAGAAGGAAAGATATTTGGCAAGTGGATGTTCATGATGGGTGAGAGTGAGAAGTGAGCCCGGCGTGGTTTGTGTGTGGTGGGTAGGTAGGTATACTTATGGAGGTACGTGGGTTAAGTTGCGAATGTATGTAGGTATGTAGGTATTTCGAATTCGAATCCACTGAGAGAAAGGAAAGGGAATGGGAGAAGACGGACATTATATTGCATTGCATTGGATTCCTAGGATACGAGCGTGTTCCCTTTTACACTGGGATCAGACAGAGAATAGGAAAAGCCAGGTAGGTACAAAGATTTCAGGGAAACCGATTTATATCCATTTTCACTTCGTCAGTGCCACGTACATAGCATAAAACTGTTTTAAGCATTTTATGGTGAACTAAACAGCCTGAGCGCGCCTCCGGAAGTCCATGTTTGAGAATTTTAGATTTATTTGTACTGCCGGTTATAAGTTACGTCCACGGACAAGATCTTACTCAGTCAGTGCCTATGTACTCCGTTCGATTGTTCTATTCTCTCTCAGCTACAGATATCCAGGGATCTAATAGTAAGAAAGACGTATACCTTCCTACGTCTTCCGTCCTGCGTATTTGTCATAGATGGTACGAGGTGAAGTAACGGTAGCGGTAGCGGTAAGGGTAAGAGTGGAAGGTGGGACACGGTCAGTACACAAGAAAAAGGAAAACACGGATAGCTGGAGATGGAGCTCACCGAAGGAGCACGGAATTGGAAGGAAAGTCAGAGAGTATTATAGGCATTAGAGAGAGGACCAGGGCAGAGGACAGAGAGGAAGGACCCACACAGAGATGGTTAGTTGAAAGACCCTGATAAAAGCTATGGATGACGCGTCTCATGGAGTATTATTTACATGGGATTATCTTGACGGTGTTTGGGTGTGTTCGACGAAGGATATACCATCCATGTACATAGTATGAGCTAGCTGGCGTCCGACCGTAGGCATACGATTTAGCATGGCTAAGATATGGAAAGAAAACCAAGGGTTTTTTCTCAGCCTTGATGGAGCCGGCGTGAGATGGATTCCAATGGATGAATTACTACCGACAGGCATTCACGTTCAGGTATTAGTAGTCTATGAGAGTACACTACGGATTGACTGGGTTTTGGTTCGTGTCGGAAAAACATTTGCTCGTCCGAACTCCTGCCATATGTACCCACGCCAACGCCAACGCCAATGCCAACGCCAACCCTGCATCTCTCTCTCCTCCTTCACGTGCCCTGAGAATTTCCCATGGAAACGCATACCTACTTGATCTTCTCAAAAGTTGGCTTAGACAAATGAGAGAAAGATTGCGAGGAAAAATTGTACAAATTTAGCGGCAATGAAAAAACCGGAAAATACGGCGCATATGTAGGTAGGTACATATAACAATGTACTCGCAAGGGAACGCAAGATTCGCAACAGAACAAATCCTCTCCCCACACAAAGCCGATGCATGGAGCAAGCCAAATATCTGTACCTACTTAATACATACAGATATAGGGGAAGAGAAGACGGTTGGGGAGACTGGGAACGGGACGGAGAAGGCAATGGAAGTGGCAGTGGCAGTGGCAGTGGGTATGTGGGTCAGAGGACAAGATAACTGGAATCTAGTTACACAGCATCGGTTTCGCTATTTGGGTGCAAGACATTTCTAGCTCGAGTTCCAGTTCCAGTGCCAGGATTGTTGTTGCTGTTGACATCTAGGGATTTATAAACATTTTGACTGGCGTGAATTCACATGGAGATAATTCACTAGTTGTCATTGTCGTCGTCGTCCACGTCCTCGTCCTCGTCCTCGCCGTCGTCGTCGTCCGCACCATCGTCTTCCACACTAATGCACAGCCGTCTCTACTGTAGTGACTCAGAGAGCAAAGATAATTGTGCAGTGTGACAGGAGAGACCGAACGTCAGGAAATGAACGTGCACACCCACACACGCACCGTCATCTTTGATGAGTGATGGAGGGATGAAATTAAAAAGTGACAAAGTTTCAACTTATTGAGTCAATTGTGGTGAGGGAAAGTGTGAGGCGTGGTGTGGTATAGATTGGCTCCTTTCAGGTTAAACCAAAGTGTTCAGTTTGCTACGAGTTTAGAGCCAAAATGTATAGTGTGTGTAGACTTGGTAGAGGAACTGTGCATGTATCCGCTGATCCTCAGATGACTGTTGGATCTACGTGTACATATGTATGTATCTGTATAGACGGTAGGTATTAAGACTAAAACGAACATACTCCGCATATGTATGTATGCATCTCTGTAGGCATTCCTATGGTATGGCAGGGTATGGTATGGTATATGGTCGGGAAATAAAAGCGAGTTTTCAACTGTAGTTTTTTTCAACTTTTTTCTGCTGGAGCATGCAGTTTTCCTTGGCACGAGCATTTTGTGTCGAGAGCCTTCAGATTTATAGACCATTAAATAAAGGCTTATTATGCCCCAACTTCCTCCTTCGCACAACGCCAAAAGATGTTGGTGTGCAATGGCCATCCAAATGGGGAATGAAGTATTCTCGCTTTACACACCGCTCTCTCTTTCTCTTTCTCTCTCTCTCTCTCTCTCACTTCTTCAGTGGAGCAGTGGAGACCGAGTTTTTCTTGCGGCTTCTCCAACTATGATATTCTACACCTACGGACACTCGGCTGCACTAGTGACTTGATTCCCTCTCCCTCATTCCCATCCGTAGTCCATTGGAAATCGTAATCGTCTGGCGGCCACGTGGTTGTCTAAAATCTTAGACTTATTAGACTTGCCTTCTCGTTTTCCTCTTCCTCTTCCCTTTTACCTAATATTCTCTTACGGTCCTCACCCCTTCGGACACAATACAAGTGAATTATAGTTAAGGCAATGACTCTGTACTGTGTCAACAAGAGGAAAAGTCCTTAGTCCTTTTCACCACCATTTCCACTGCAACGCCAAGGCAGCTTCAATGCAATGGGAATGGCGATGCGATGGCGGCAGCCGGCAGTAGCCTCAACCGCATTTCTCTTCTCACTTCTTTCACTTAAATCCATGGAATTTCCAAATTTCCGAATCTCCGAATTTCCTTCAGCAGTCCCTTTCATTTCCATTCCCCTCTCTCTCTTTAGATCTCTATTCCCACAACTGCAACTGCAATCTAACTAACTATCTTAACTCATCTGGAGGCAGACTGGGTGAGCTTTATGGTTATTTATTCCTATTTTATGTGTAGGGGTTTTCAATGTAGTTTTGGGTCAGTCGTATCCATGTATATAAGTACAGATGAGGATACAGATATAGGCATACTTTAACTTTCTGAGTTGTTGGAATTCAATTCAGGATTGCCGTTTCCAAGCCAGACCAGTCAATTACCAAGACCAAGACGGCATTTTTCCTTGGAGAAACATTAATGTAACTCGTGCTAACTAGGCCTCAATCAATAACATTAACATGGCTATACGCACACTACCCATACTTATATACTTTGGGTCATTAATTAACTTGCACAATTAATACGATTCTTCTCCATCAGGATTGATTTACCTCGGCATTGTTCGTGCTCAGTGAAAGGCAAAGGAAGGAAAGGGAAGGGAATTAAAGAGAAGAGAAGCGAGCTAATATGTGGGCTGGGAGTCTTGCGGCAACGTCAGCGCTTTAATTTAATACCATGTCACTTTATTGCATTTTTATTCAATTTAATTGCATTCTCTGAATCCGTGCTTATCGCTCGCATTGGTACATATGCACATAAACCTACATAATATGTATGTATATATGTACTACGA
The DNA here is from genome assembly GCA_036851915.1 of Ptenothrix huangshanensis. Classification (NCBI taxonomy): domain Eukaryota; kingdom Metazoa; phylum Arthropoda; class Collembola; order Symphypleona; family Dicyrtomidae; genus Ptenothrix; species Ptenothrix huangshanensis. The sequence goes on along the minus strand of JAAXYX010000051.1, from coordinate 48,583 downwards.
CTATAAGTATACACTCAAAGGATCTATTAGGTATTTGTCGTCTTTATTTCCCTTCCCTTTCTTAATTCATGGGAGGATGGAGGCTAATCATGTGACAATTCTATTCATGACATTATGACTTACATTTAAAGACAAACTCCTAATTTGGATCCTACATTAATTCCTGAACATGTTTTCCTCCATTGTTTAGTGGTACCTGATTATGCCCGACTAACTTTTAACGTTTCTTGTGCTTGTGCTGGTGCTATCTGCAGTAGTGCAGTCGGCGAGGACGTTGACAGTTAAAAAAACAAGCATAATAAAGATTAAAGCTGGAGGTTTTCCCTCAAATGATATTGCATTATGAGGCAGAAATACTTATGTAGAGCCTTAGAGATGGAGACAGAATCAGAATGTATGCGAGTAATAACGTATCGTCGTTGCGTATGTCATGGTTTGCATCTTCAACGACGGTATGTATGTACATACATATAAATGCGCGTAGAAGGGTTATACCGCTAGTAAACGTCACGGAGAAAGAATTTTTCATTGAAATTAGTGCGAGTTTGTTAAATAAATGAGTTTAGTGCCAGCCAAAAGGATACTGTGGTGCTCGTGTAACGGAATCAACTTTATTTTGCATACATTTGTCTCTTTGAGAGTTTACGCCATGTTCCATGTAGTCATTTAACTCCTCGTTGACGGCTATGACTGTATAAGTATCTAATATTATTTGCTTCTCTTGTACGTATTTAAAGAGATAATATGTGGGTATGTAGGAACATGGATGATACATGTCTAAATATATACATATAAATACCTTGTGCGTAGGGTTGTGAGTCAGCTTTTTCGTTGACTAATATCAAAGTACCTTCCTTATTCCGCCATATGCAGTCACATCTCCCTTGCTCCGGTCGATACCTATACGGAGCAGAAAGTTTGTAGTTGTACTCTACTTGTAGTTTTTTCAGCTCGTTAGGAAACATATAAACTAAACTAGTTGAGAGGAGACTCTCTGCTTTCTCGTGCTAATGGTAGAGATGATGGTTCAGTGATGATTTGTAAAATGTAATGGGATTTTATTAAGCGAAACAAATTTAATGAACAGTTACAATCGTCTTTCCAGCTCCATGACTTTCTAATTTATGGATGAGCTTAAATCAACTTGAACTTGCCTGGATTCTTCTTTTATTTTCAACGTCGGCGATCGCTGCTTGCTCCGTGTATATATTTTTATTTCTTAAGCTCCTCTTTCTTCTTACTTAAGCTGGTCATTCGTTTGCATTAAATTTCCTCTACACTCCTCCACATTTCTCAGGATTTCAGTATGTCTGTGTTTCACTGCTTCTTTGGTTTCTGTGTACAAGAGAGAGAGAGAGAGAAAGTGGTATCAAGACTTGTGGAGAAATGAAGACGGAAGACGTAGAAGCTTGAGTGTGTTTTCGGGTGAATCCTTTGTGTACGTCGAGGAAGGAGGTTGTAGATGAAGCGTTGGCTTTCTATTTCGAATTGGCCTTTCTTATGAAGGAGCAAACAGTAGGTAGCGGGAGCAACCATAGAAACTCAGAAACACAGGGGTATATGATTGTAGCTCTTTAGAGGAGCAGGGAGTAGCTTCCAGGAAGCCCTAGAAAAATTTGCCTTTTCCTTTTTATTCTTGCCTTTTGACGGGCTTGGTTTGGCTTGGCTTGGCTTGACTTGACTTGACTTGGGTTGGCTTGGTTTGGCTTGCTTTGGTTTAGTTCCATGACCGATTTCCTTTCACTGCCCTTTGTGAGTGAAAGTTTGCGTGGAGCAAAGTATTTCCTCCATGTGATTTTTCCCTTTCTTCACGAACCAAAGATTATGGTTGAGAGTGCATCTTTTGGATGACGAAACCGTCGACGGTCTTTAAAATATATGGGATTTGGGTTCGTGCGTCGTAAGGACTTGAAGTTATATTTTATAAAAATGTGTTTGAAGGTAAAAGAATTGACTTTTTCTCGTACAGCAAGGGGTCGAAAAATCTGACATAAGATGGTAAAGGAAGGAAACAAAGAGTGGATTTTTGAGAATGTAAAACAATCAATAGAGCAGTTTGAGATTGCATAGGAAATTGGTGATTGAAGGAAGCGACAGAAGGATCCTGGAGTCGGGTGAAAGACTGGGAGAAAGATACGAAAGAGGAAATCTTGGAGCACGTGAATATGACTGTGGGAAAGAAGAAGTGTGTGTGCGTGTGTGTGAGTATTGTGAGAGGAATGGGGAGTAGGGATGAGTTTATGGCAGGTGGAATGCTCGTCGAGGAATGCATGAGGAGAAGGCAGCAGGTAGACGTAGGAATTTGTGTGTGTAACTTTGGCTTTGCTTTACCATGCTATACTATGCTATGTTATATTATGCTATGCTTGTGGGTGTAAGATGTATTTGATGGAAGAAGGGAAATCAATGAGCCGATGTAAAATTTATGTGTCCTTAGGGTATGGAGGAATAGGACCAAAGACATCATCGGCCAAGATTGCCACGATGATCTACGCCATCTTCGGCATCCCCATCATGCTCTGGTACCTCTCCAACGTGGGCTCACTCCTGGCCAAGATTGCCCGGTTTATTTGTGCCAAAGTTTGCTGTTGTTGTTGTAGTCGAGAGTCCAAAGGCTGCTCTTCGTCTTCCTCCTCCTCGACATCGTCCACACGGAAAGTCTCCGATCCTTTCTACCACATGAAGCCTCTGGATGGAGACATTCATCGGGTTGGGAGTGGGAGGGGAAGTGGAGGTGGCGGCCACCAAGGAACCATCAGCGGTAGTACAAGTCTTAGTAGGGACAGTCATCATCATCATCATCATCATCTGAATCAACAGCAATTGCTCGATGAGCTTGAGAATGGCGAGCATCGGGTGAGTATCCTCGTCATCCTTCTCCTCTGTCTCGCCATCCTTCTTGCCTACGTTTGCCTCGGCTCGTACATTGTGACCAGGTGGGAGAAATGGCGATTTCTCGACAGCTTCTACTTCTGCTTCCTCACCCTCACCACCATCAGCTTCGGCGACAGCCGAGCCCAAAAGAGCGGAGGATTAGAACGACTGAATCAGCGAACAGAGTGGTTTTGCTCCTTCTACATCCTATTTGGCATGGCGCTCACCTCTATGTTCTTCAATATCCTTCACGAGGAGATCTCGCATCGGTTCAAACGCTGGAAGCAACAAAGCTCCTCCTCCTCCATCGACAATCCCTTGGAGCACAACAAGGACATGGCGGGAACGCTGCACAAGGGTCAAAGGAGACCTGTGGAAAATTCCTATTCCGTTCACTTCATGAACTTCTCCTCTCCCAATACGACGACGAGTCGGAATTTCACCGAAGAAACTCTACTCTCCAATGAAATCCAGAATAAACGTGGGGGAGCGGATACATCCGATAAAAATATTTTCGACGACGAGGACGTCGTTGCCCAAGACTACATTGTCAATCATCCCATCCCACCACCGAGAGAGATCTATGGCTCTCATCCCGTCTTCCCCAGATAAACCCCCCCCCTCCCAATCCCAATGTAAGTTTATGGCAAGGTCAAACAAGGTTCAACCACTGGACAGTAACAAGGTAACAAAGGAAGGGGAAAGAATAAACTTGAACATTCTTGCAACGTTAAATTCGCAGCCGCTCTCGTCCTCGTCATCATTAACTCAATCCTCCATGTTTCCCTCTTAGACCAATTCATCTCAATTTTATCGTTTGAAGCGGGATTTTGAATTGTCGTCAAGTGTGTGTCTATACATGTGGGGTTTACAAAACGCAGAATGGGCAATCAAGCGGGATTACTATACTATACTATGTAATATGTAGCCTGTACGAGTGAGTATACGTGACACTGCGGACTGGAGATTTTACACTCAAAATCCTCCATCTACACAACAACGGGCAGGAGCGTTCAAGTACCATTCTTAAGTTGATCTATGTGACCAGAGAATTTGATCTAAACGACCCTCAACGAGTAAGTACAAAATGAAATGAAATGGAATTACAGCGACGCATTTCTCGCTTCTCATTCCCTTCCTTGACCATCATCCACTTGTGTGTTCACTCAATGCTCAGTGCTCCCTGGTTGGTTGGTTGTTACTGGTACTGGTACTGGAACTGATGCTGGTGCTTGTGATGGTGCTGGTGCTAGTGCTGGTGCTGGTGCTGGGAATGATTAGACTCGTGCCGTACTCGACAAACAATGATGAATGACTTGAAACGCTTCATGGAAACTGTGCCCGCCGCTAAACTCCTGCTCTTTTCATTGTCAAAACTTCATAGGACCTCGTGGATTCACGACGTGTTTCAACGCCTTCCTTTATCTTCCGCTTCAGGTTATCCCTTGTCTTCCCCCTCCCCCATGGAACATTAACATTAACATGAGCCAATCTCGACAGCAGTGCAGTGCCAGTCCAAGCATACTTGTTTCAAGTCAAGTCAAGCCAAGTCAAGTCAAGCCAAGCCAAGCCAAGCCAAGCCAAGTCAACCGAAGCCGAGTCAAGGGAAAAACGAAAGCTTCGGTGAAAGTCGGGCTAAATGCCTGTATGCTCCTGTTTATGTACCTATCCATTCTCCGTTTACTCTCACTCACCTACTCCCCAGAAGTTGGAAGAGTAAGAAAGGAAGCATCAAGCTGCTGATCTTGTCTAGAACGACGAGAAACAGATAAGTTGCTCAAATGACTTGGGTCTCCTCACTTGTACTTGACTTGTATAGCTACCTATGTAGTTGAGCTGAGAATGTGTTGAGTGAGAGAGAGAGAGAGTGCGGTATCTTGCTTTCGTCGAACCCACTTCTAACCTACCACGACACACCAATCTCCAATCCAGCTAAAGATGCCATAAGATGGTCTCAAGTGTGGAAGAGGATTTTAGCAATGCCTTCGCTCTATAGCTCTCCCGCCTCATTGACATCCAACCGGCCATTCATCCCCTTACATTCATTGACCATGACTTTATGTTATGTTTCTACTTCTCCTCTAAACCTCTTACACCCATCGTTGGTAAAACCTGCCAACACCAATCTCTCCACCGAGAATCCCTTCGTGTACCTGCTCCTGCTCCATTTCCACGTCCATGAAAATTACCCCAATAGCTAAAGTTTTCCAAAGGGCTCCCGTCATTAATCTCCTCCAATGTAGTCTGCCATCAACAAGGTTCCATAATCCATAAGTAGATCCACGATTGAGGACGAGGCCCAGAACCAGACCAGGACTAGACCAGGACTTGACTCTTTGCTTTAAAAAGGAAAAGCCTATGTGACACACTGGAACTGGAAGTCACACAGTACTCACCACATTTTCGTATGTATGAACTTGTGCAAGAAATGAAACCACAATCTCCTGATTTCCTTTACAAGATTTATTTTATCGGTGTCTATGGATTCATTGTGACTGGAATGCAAGTTCTGCCGCCGTTTTCCCCACTCAAGATACGAATTATCGCTCATCGGTACACACATTAAATAGAACCACTGACAAGGACAAACAACGACTGAAGTGCACATTTATTTTTATGAGAGTGTGTATTTAACTTTTGTCGCAACTTTGACTTCCTTTTTTCCTCTGGGTGCTTGGATTATTTACTTATTCTGTTCAATCTACTCTACAGTGTATACCAAGCACTCGGTCACACACCCAAAGTAACATACATAAATACATACATAGATACATATACAGTAAGTAATAGTCACAACAAGGAGTTGCAGACTAACATAAATAAGTCTGTCATTTCGTTTACTTTTACTGTTACCGTTACCTACGCGTGTTTGCTGTCAATGATGTAATTCTCCATACCAAATCACAACATGGTCACAATATGTATTTACCCAACTAACTTTACTTTGCAGTAATCATGGCAATCATTTGAATATATGCTTCACATTATGTATATTCAAAGCACTGCATTACGGAAAATGGAAAGTTGCTGGGTCACCACCTCACTCATCACCGCTAAATAATGATGATAATATCCGTGTCAGTGCAAACTGCAGTGAGAGATACAGAGAGTATGTAAGTTTGACTTTGGAAATAAAGTATGGTGTTCTAATATGACTCGAAATCCTGTAATGAATAACAGCAGCCGACAAGTTGAGCAGGACAGAAATTAACTCAAATTAAAGCACTGTAATCTTTTCACATGAATCCATCCAAATGTCAGTTGATTGCAAACACAGAATGGTTATAAGTTTGGCCTTTACATACACCACCGCGCCGAGGTTTTCGAGGGGACTCGAGAACAAAAAGAAATCAAAGGAGCGTAAAAAATCCACTGTTTTTTCTCCGACAATAGAAGGTTTGCGATGTCATGCGTTCTGACTTGCGAATATACCTACGCTACACACTACCTACTGTATATGGAGAAGCTCGATGGAGACCAGGATATAGAGGAATATACACAGAGACGGTTGATACTACCAGATATTTTTACTGCTACATCGTATTATTAATTCTAGAAAAGTTGTTCAATTTATTACAGTGCTGGAGGGGTTGTGTGCTGCAATGTCGCATCCTTGTAATAGACAGTCATCCAGTTGCATTGTTATTACGAAATGACTGTGAAGATTATCGTCCTCGCCGACGAAACGTTGAGTCGTGCTCTTTCCGAATTTCATCGTTCATCCTTGTCAATACTTCCCTCGCTCTCGTCTACAGTCTACAGTCTCCTATCTCCAGTTAGGTCTAACTACCCATAACTGTACGTATGTAGTTTGGCCTGGACTAGTTACCCATACTTTTACCAGCCACCCAATCCAATCCAACCTGCAGCTGGATACAATAACTGTAACAGTAACAGCAACACAACAGCAACAGCAACAGAAGCAGAAGCAGATACACTTTGTCTCTATAGTCAGTATAACTGAGGAAGCAACTGCATGAGAGAAAGAGACAGAAGCAGAAAGAAGCAGCGCGGAAAAGTAAGGTGGGAGTATCTCTATACCTAACCTACCTACTACATACTTACACTTACTATGGTAGGGGTAGCCGATACAGGAAACAGAGTCCGGTGAGACTAATTGTTTCCACAAGCTATAAAATCCACTTAAAGTTGGTTGTCGTCAACATACGCCGAATTAGAGACAGTGACAGAGGGAAAGGCAGAAGCTCGAGCTCCCTCCATCTCCATCATGTATGCACTCACATAAAAGGGTTTATGAGAACTCGTAACTCCGGACAAGTGAAATCCTCCACCACGATTGGATTATTAAAGAGTCTATGTTTGCAACATTTTCACAAGCACTTCTTGTCAACATCCCATCACATCTACATACGTACATACCTACATGCAATCTACCTATGATTCAACCAAGCTCCGGCTTCACTCTTACCCACCTTATCTCCATCCTTTCAACATACCTATATCTTCTACTACTATATAGGTATGTATGTACCTTACCTATATCCACATCCACACTAAAATTTTTCATGTAATTGTATCCTACACCACGATTTGAATTTGAAAATTAAGTACCTTCCTACATCGTCTCTCTTCCTTTCAACTTCAACGCTTTTCAAATACGACTCCGGAAGCTTGGCGGGGCCGACTATTTATTCTCTAACCAGTGTCGTCTGTGCTTAGTGCTTGTGTTACAAGTTCATACATACCAAAACCAAACGACTCCATGCCGACACAAACTTGATGTTTAGAGACAAATAATAAATCGCCCGGTGCTTCGAGTCACATATATGCATACGCCAAGCTGTCGGGCAGATGGGGGTGGTTTAACGGGTGGATGAGAAAATTGTAACTATGGATGGAGATACAAAGGCACCTTGTTAAGCAAGTTCGAGGATTTTTCCGCGTGCGTCACACAAACTTCCAGTCAAGTTTACCCTTGCCATGATTCTTGAATGAGGATGGGAATGCAGTTTCGATTTATATTTTATTAAATTAAGTTTAAGTATATGTCATAAAGCAAACCTACCTGGGTATGTACTGGGCTGCTTTCGGGTACTCTACGCATCAGGAAACAAGGAGAAGTTTACCACCACCGCCATCATCAGTCACCAATATTAAATTACATTATGCATCTTCCCTCCGCTGCTTACACTATCAATCTTTTGCTCAGTGGGACAACGTCAGAGTACAACACAATTCAATGAAATACAAATACTACAATCTAGTGGTTGGAAGTACACTGTGATTGTTTCTATCCTCATTAAACATGGTAATTGACGACTACTGCTGCTTCTCGTAACTCACTTCTCGAATCATGATGCATGGCTCAGTGTACTGGTACTGGAACTGGTGCTGGTACTGGTACTGGTACTTGTGGTACGAATACGATGCCGATGCTGATGCCGACGCCGACAACTCTTGATGCTCAACCCTAAGTGAAGAGTGAAATATAATGAGTGAAATACATACAACATTCCATCCCAACTTCCTCACACTTTCTCCCCGCTCTCCCCTTAGAACGAATCCAACCAATAAATAAGTATTAACGAATAGAACATGTCCAGCGGGAATTGGGATCTTTGTGTATGTAGCTGTCTGTGCGCGCGTTCGTATGCGTGTGTGGGAATGTGGGGAAGGATGGAAGGTTCTTTTAAGTAAACACGCAGGAAAGCATGGGTGAATTTATGCAGTGTAATCATGCGAACAAATTATGAAATTCCATGAAATGCTGAACAAAAGTTAAAGCTCAAGTCAAGTTGATGTGATGAGTCGCGGGAGCGGGAGAGAGAGAGAGAGAGAGGGATCGGGAGACGACGATGGAGATTGCGGGAAATTAAATGCATTTCATCACACAGCCATGCCACACCATAATTCCACATGGAGTGGTATAAATATACCTAGAAACTGTTGGTGCTATAGTCGTGGTATATAATGGTACTGCGTATATAAAAATAATCTCATGTATGGAATAAATAATTACAAGGTGCATACCCACATATGTACATCTACACACATCCTATGAATGTACCTACCCACTTTGCCATCTCAATCTGTTGTTTCCGTATCGTACACTCGCATTGCACATTTTACAGCGTACATACATATGTACGTAATTATTTCCAACTCACATTTGTATATCTGCGTAGACGCTAGACATAGTAATTATATGTATACCACAGTGGTGACGTGTCAAATAGAGCCATCTATTTCTGGAAACAATTAACGTGATGAATTATAATCGTTTAACTTACCTACCATACCATCACACACCATCACATACCATAACATAATTACCTCCTAGCCGTCGTCGTAAAACTCACGTGTATCCACATCCACTATCCGATACAATTCACTGCAGTCTGTTCTCTTCTATCTATCTGTCAGCAATAAAACCTGTGTAATTAAGCAAACATGCACGTAGATACCTACGTGGCTGACGCATAAATACAGAGTTATATACCTATGTAAGTTAGTTTGGAGGTTGTAGTTGGAGTTGGGTAGCAAAGCAAACCATAAAGCATATAGAAAGGGATAGGAAGGAAAGGAAAGCAGAGGACATGAAAATGGACAATCCTGGGTATAATTAATTGCACCTATCTCCGTTTGGTTGTGCAACTTATCACTAGGAGTATTATTATAGCCCCGTACAGGGCACTCATACTCCGGGACCTACCTTCCTAGGTACTTAAGGTAATTAACACAACAGCTTTCAGCGTGCATCCTGCATCGTCCTATCTTTTGTCTACTCTAAAAATCTCATATTGCAGCCAAATGACAATTCTTTTTACAGCTGATATTAGTAAGGCTTTGTACAGAAAGTACGAAAGATCTCAACGTGAATAGAAATGTGTAGGAGCAAGAACACATTCTCAAAGGGATGTTGGATGTTGCACAGTTACATTCTTATAAACCTAGTAGGTACATAGTAGTCGTGGAAATAATTTGAAATTGACAGTACTGATTATGATCGACGTATTTGTAGAGCACCAGGGTACATTGGGATTGGAACTGACGTGTAGGTATAGTGGGATCAGTAATGCCATTGGCTTTGGTGTTAGTGGCAGCCCACAAACATAAACTACGTAAGTGTATAAAGGTCGAGCCTATAATAGACGAAGGGGATAAGCGAGGACATGTGAAATAATGCAATCACTGTTTTGATTTGGTACGTCTCAAATGCGAATAAAAACCTCAATACCAGAGCTCCTTGTCTCCGTAATCAGGAATAGGAAATGTAATGCAAATGCAATGTAGAGAACAAATATGAGAACATTAACGACTCACTTGTACGGAGATTACTATCTGTATGCATGTGTCTACCTAGGGACCTACACATTACATACCTACCTATAATTATATGTAGGTAGGTACATAACTTCTAGATTGTGGGAACAAAACGAAAACGAAGCGAAACATGGAAAAAGCAAAACAAAAACGTTATACTTATATCGCTCGTAGTTTGTTTTCGTTGGCATGTGTAAACTACATACAACTGTTTATCTATTCAAACAAATAAATGTGTTGATAATGAGATGAGATGAAAAGAGACAGTAATTGAAAGAAGGGAAAACAGAGGCTGTGGAATAGCCAGCAAACGAGCACACAGTGAAGAGTAGTGCACAGCACAGTGTTTCATCTTCATTGCTGCATTCATTTTCCATTCAAGTGGAATATGAATCATCAAAAGAGAGTCAACATCAAGTCGAGTCAAGACTAATAAAGAGAGGAATCAACGAGTACAAGAGCAACAGAGGAAATCCTTGTAGTACTTCACACAGACTCGAGTCTAACTACAACTGCACACTCGTCTCATTCATAACATAATTACATTAACCGAACTAAACCCAGCCAAACCAAACCAAGCCAAACCAAACCAAACCAAACCAACCTCTGTGGAAATCAAAGGAATGCATATGGTAGTGGTGTACCTATAGAATTTGCATGTGAATGGACAAAGGGAAGGAGAACTAATGTATGATGATGCACGGTGAGTGGTGATGGCGGTGGTGGTGGTGGTGGTGGTGGGAATGGTGATGTGAACCCCACATGACATTCATTTTACTTTTACTTTTCATTTATACTCCAAGTACTCCTCTCGTCTCGCCTCTTGTGGTAAATATACCTATTGGAGCAAGCTAACTTTCTTGGTTATTGTGTAGCTGTGTACAACATCAACATGAATAATGCTGACAGATGTATGTATTTTGACTGATGGCAACCACTGTACAGCTCTTTGTCAGCAAAGTGTCGTAGGTAAAAGTATCCAAGTGGTCACAGGGGTTTCGCAAGTAATATGTGCATAGGGTAATTCTAACACCTGCAAACCAAAACCAGCCAGTACTAAAATCAACATCAACATTAACACCAACACTAATGCCAATACCAAAACCAACCAGTCAGCCTTTATACTCATCGGACTTGACCTCAAGTAATGTGTAATTACCTACTACTAGTTAAATCATAAGTTATAAACATTGCAAGGGAGAAAAGTGGAAGCAAACAATTTAACGTGTATGTGTGTGTTCTCCTTTTCCCATTGCTATCTGCAACTGTCAATCGCAACTTTAATCATCCTACCTTTAAAAGTTTAATATGTACTTACCTAGCTAAAAAAGTGTAAAGACTAATCGTAAGCGTAGAGAAGTTGATTGGATATGAACATAAAAATAATTTTTATTATTGTTAACTAAATACTGTGTATTATAATGATATGGTGTGCATAAATGTATGATAGTAACGATTATTCTTCTTGTACAGAAACTAAAAGGGAGCCCATAGCCCGTAAATGGGAAACACAGAGAATCAATACGTTAACGTTCCGTTACAAACACAAACATGTTACCTAAATAGTTAAAAGTTAAAAATGATAACAATAATTTATTCTCTTGTTACACTATGAAGGGGTGGAGAAAATGAGAAAATCCGTTTTGTACACACTAGAGATGTAATGATAATATGATAGGTACTACATACATAATTACTAATAATTATAATACCTAGGTACGATATACTAGTATACTACCAAATGTGAGAAAACTAATTCAATTGTAATATTTTAGAGTGTTTAATTCTTACTACTATGATACATAATACGATAATCGAATGTCACTAATTAGGTAATCATTAAAAAGTACCGGTAGCAGTAAGTTTTTCATGGAATTCTGTTTCGTTCTTCTTGACATGGGGATACCTACATAGGTACATACAGCCTACAGGTGTTGTTGTTGTTAGTCACAGTGTGACTGCATAACCATGTCATTAATTCAAATCGGTTCGGAACTAGAAATACAATACAATACTATACAATACAATACGGTGTAAGATTAACCTAATGTTAATGATAAGGCTACATAGGTAATTGCATATTATATTCATTATTATTACTACTACACATACGACACTGTTCTAATGCAATGTACATACATATTATTATTCTAAACTCGAAACTCAAACCAAAATAAGTAACTACGTAACTAATTGTATGTACTTATATCTGAAAAATCTGAGAATCTGAATGACAGAAGAAGGTTATTTCATTATTTCCATGTATACAAATATACTTCACAAAATAAATCGTACTACTCCACACAAATCTATAGCTCCTTCCTTACAAGCAGTATTTAAGACGAACCTTCGTAGGTAGGTATACATAATTACCCAAATTACTCACACAAAATTCAAAAAATACAAACTATATAAAATGATGAATTTAGTTATGAGCAAGACGAGTAATATAATTGTACTGATTTGAAATTTGAAATAAAATACAATTAATACGAACCATTGTCAGAGATGCTACGCGGACATGGACGCGGAAAGTTCTAGAAACAGAACCAGAACCTTTCGTGGCTTGATTTTCTCCTGATTTTCATTCCTTTCTTTAATTTCACTTTAGAATGGTCACTATACTGTCATATACCTACATATAATTATAATTTTAGAATTTGGAATAAGTGTAGGCTATAGTCCATATACCTTTGCGTATATTTATACCTGAATGGCAGCAACTGATTAAGGAAGAAGACATTTCCTGTGCAATCAGACAGACTCCCATGGAAATCATACTATCCATTTTACTTCGACTTAAGTCAGGACCAGATCTCATCAAAGTTAAAGTGAAGACAATGTAGCATTCACATTACTTTCTGGATCACTATCACTTTCGCATTGCTGTTTCATCAGTATACTGTAGTACTAGCGGTCCTTCACTTGATAGAAGAGCAGTTTAATTTGAAAATCCAGTACACACAGTTTATGAACGTGAATGTGAACTTCAAGTTTAACTTTCTCTTCAGGATTATAGATTGCGGTGAAAATTCGTTTCTATGAATACGTAGCAATGCCGTCATCCTGTTGTAGTCACTGCCGTACCCACTTTTCCCAGTTGAGCTTTGGGACGCTGATTCTTTAAGAACTTTGCATAACTTGATTCTCTGTATATACATTCATCTCACTCAGACAAAACGGACATTTCCAAATTGGAATAAGTAGACTTTATTTGTATGATGAAGTTGAATACAGAATTCCATGAACTCTACGCTCTGTCTCCCTCCTTGGTTTGTTCGTTCGTTCGTCCGCTCACTCACTCACTCACTCAGTCGTCAGTAGTCTGTGCACATGGCATAAACGAAACAGAGAATATGCTCCAAGTGGAGAATTATGGTGAACTGGAGCAGATGGAATGAGATAGGTAAGAGTAGTATGTGCGGTGAGTGAGGGAGCAGCGAGTGTAGTTTATGAGGCATGCATGCACGAACAATTCAATTCAATTTTGCTGATTCCCATACAATTCTCCACAGTTCTAGTTACTCACACGCAATTATCTATATTTATAGAAGTATCGCGAGCATATACCAACATATGTAGGTATACTATACACATATATCCATCTAAATATTCCATCCAACAGATTATGCATGCATGTACAAGTAAATACCGTATTTAACCGACTCAAGCTCAAGGCGTTTGGAATTCGGAGAATCTTGAAGTGTTCATCAGTACAGTGTTGTTTTGAGACGGGTGTGTAATATAGGGATAAAAATCCAATTTACTGTTTCTAAGCGCTTGCGTTTTATCTGTCAAGTACGGTATTACTTTCCGACTGGCAGACACTGATTATTTTCCACAGCCAAATATGTATATAGGTCTACATCTCTACTGACAACATAATGTGCATTTGTACACAAGTATTTCAAATCAATATCAACATGGAAATCAAAAAGAAAACTGCATCCTGGTCCCTGGCCCTAGTCCTGGTCCTGAGACAAAATCCCAATAATACCTTTTGATAGATATTGTAACTGGAAAAGTCAAATTCATTTCATTTCATTTTCTTGGATTCCCTTGTTAGATCTACTTGAGATGCCAAAGACTTTCCAGCTATTACTAAAGACATACCGTCTAAAGTATAAATATTAATTTTTCATTCTATTCACAGTTGGTGGCATCATCATTCTAACAATTACCAGAGTATAGTCATGTCATCGTTTTCGTTTTCGTTTTCGTTTCTGGGGTTTCTTTTTTTCTCGTACATGTATAAGGTAACTTTATCTGCCACGTCACTCTACAAAGAAGACCAAGGAAATTACGGGCCTATTCCGCATTGCGAAGAAAGGATGGTTGGATGGATGAATGATACGATCAAATCTGGAAATGCATGCGTGTCTATGTATAGATGAAATGAGATTGAATGTGAGCATCAATCAGTGATTTATTACGTGAACGTACCTTTTATATACACCATACTTTCAAACGGAACCATCAACTTTTATGTTCTAGTTTACGAAAGTAATCAAAACGTTTCCCTCACTTGCCTTTTACTCAACTTTTCCAACTCTCCTATTCAAGTCGGATTGACTTTAGGACCGGGACCGGGACCGGTACCAGTGACTCGAATGTGGCTTGGTTTGGCTCGGCTTGGCTTGGCTATAACTGCGGCCATACAGTTAGTTTTTCCTTCCACATATGTACCTACCTACCTACTCAAACTCTGGCCAGGTACTATCTACATTGGTACATAAATCTTGAGGCTACGTGTGACAAATTTTATTTTTAAGTCAAAGTCAAAGTCAGTGACAATCAGACTGAGGACTTTTGTTCGCGCAAGAAAGTTGATAAAAATCCAGGAAGGAAATTGTGATGACAAGAATCCTATCACTTGACTTTACACACCAGACTTTTGTATCTATTCAGTGAGTCGTTGCTCCTTTGACTCGTTCAAGGGTAATTTGATCAACTGCACACACCAACCAACCAACCAACCAACTTGCATAATATGTATTTCATTATATGGACGTTGAGAATGAACTAGTCAAGCATAATATACTGCACCAAATGAAAGTTACTTTGGAATCCGAATCAAAATGTCGACTGCACAGCAGACAATAAATGGTATAGAGTGAGGACGTGAACGAGCGGAATGTACTACACAATGTCCATGAACCTATAAATTATCGTGTTAGATCCATACTGAACGGAATACAGAATTACTGAAGGAGGGGGATCGATTTTAACTGATGGTTCTCTCTATGATTACATTCTATATTTCCATCTCCATCTCCATTTCACTCACACACACACACACACACACACAAGGCAAGAATGCAAAAGCTTCCAAGCTTCTTGGGCTATATCAATGTACAAGTTCACAAGGCGGAAACATATAATAGAGAACTCATGTGTATTTATCATGGCCCATGATGTGACGATATAATATCATGGAGATAGATGATGTGACTTTGATAAATTTTCTACGGATCCAATTGAATGAAGTAACTTTACATGTCTCGTCTGTAGACTTAGTCTTGCTTCCAACTTGGCTTTGGCTTTGGCTTTGGCTTGCTTTAAGTTCATCTCAATTCTGCTTCCCAATCCCAACATATACATGCATCTGTACATAATTGTGCAGAGAGTAAAAGTTTTATGTGCTGTAGCAATTAGTATAGACAAATCTACGCAGTGCACCCTAATACCATTATTGAGCTTAAAGAGAATCTCGTACACATCTTCCTACCTACATAATATTATGCGTTGTTGATAGAAAATAGAAATGCTAGCTGTTAACTATTAGTGGTTTAGATAATCGAAAGTTTTGTGTCTGCATCTGTATACGGGACTACTGTGACTGTGACTGACTGAACAATATGTATGGAAAGAGATCAGATGTCGCAAACAAACTGTAGCTAATGGAAAAATAAATACCGAGGAGAGCCCACGGGCTATTATCTATACAGAGGAAGCAGATTTATCCATTTGTGAAATTCTGTCTTTATAGTTTTTCTTATGAAGGCTTTTGGTCGTTGAATGCACATGAGCGTTTTCGTCTTCCGCTAGTTTATCGAGTATCCCGATCCTATCCTCAACGCCTTCATCCTTGTATGTATAGGTACTCTCCGACTATACATAGCTTTTCTCTATGTATCTACCTACATCCATAATCCAACTATATACATATATCCTCAGCAGTGCTTAGCATACGTGTAGTAGCTACCACGACGAGCTTTAATCTGGAAGGTTGAGAAGATTTGAAGGAAGGACGAACATAAACATCTATGTTCCGCACACAGACTTGTACAGCAGGCGAGAGTCGAAGTCGAAGGAAAAGGACGGACGGACGAGCAGACAGATAGACAGCCTACAACTGCATGCCTCTCCACCATTTCTATCGTCAATTTTTGTGGATTTTCCTCCTGCACCCACATCCACGTGTCAGAAGGCTAAGAAAAAATATTTTTTTCCTGGTGAAATCGGAGTCGTTCCTTTCATGAAAGTTAACCCCCCCTCTCTTCCCCTCCCTCCCTGATTTTCATCAAACTCCATCTGTATGCATATACGTGTGCAAAAATGAGAATAGATGATCCTATCAAGAAAAAAGTCACGTTTTTCTGTCTAATCATCCCCGTGCCCTAGACGTTGTATATTCTATAAGTTGTATAGGTATACACATATATAGACGCTTGAAGATGAGAGAAGTGTACCTATGCACGAGACTTGTCCAATATCTTCTCTTTTCGCAGTTTGTATATCTATATGCGGTGCTATGGAAAATGATAAGATAGTCTACACCCAACTGAAGGATACATACGGTGTGCCTTCCGTTAGTACATAGTGCCGTACTGTGACTGTGTTAGTTTATGGGTGAACTTTAAAATTAGATTACGCAGTATTTTCATCTCTGCTTCCTTTAATTAAACTAAAAATATCCTTAAGTGCTCAGTCTTGAATGTTCCAAATTAGTATTACATAATTATCTCGTTAAAACTTTCCCTACCAAATTACAGCCAAACAACTGGGATGATGACGAAGAACAAGTAGTGCAGTCGAAAAAGACATATTTGGTTGGAATATAATTTTTACAATTAACTTTTATAATATGCATCCCCCCAATCCTTTCCTCCCTCCCTACTTCCTTCTCTCGCTCCCACTCTCTCTCTTTCCAGCACGTGATCACTTGAATAGAACTTGTTATGTACCCAATAAAACTGATAACATCTTTCTCAAACCTTAAAATTGACAATTTTCACAGGAGCCTTTCTTGCTCGCTTTTTCTTCATCTTTTCCTCTCTCTCTCTCTCTCACTCTTTCTCGCTCCCTTCGAAACTCAAAAAATAATTTATTTCATTTCCTCTTCAGCATACTATGAATTCTACGGAGTCAAGTTGAGGCAAGTACATAGTGACTCTTTTATGGCACGTGGAAGTTTAGTAGTAAGAAAGTAGGCATTCCCGGCATCATTTTGGCACATCCATACATCAATAATTGTACCGTGCAATCCTCCTACAAACTTGTCCATGTCGCCGCACAGACATTTTCTGTATAATCAATAGCATATTATTTGTTACCCGCGTCTTTTTTCTGAGTCCTGTCATGTTTAAAAATAACACCTAATTTACGATTCAAACATCCGCTATACACAGACAAAAAGATAGATACGAGAGCATATATGTAACCCTATATGCCTTCGTAGGTAGGTATTTATATATGTAAGTATAGGGTAAATAGCGATCCAAATAAACACGCGTAGCCAAGCCTTTCTTTTTGAGAAAAACAATGCAGAAAATAAAGTTGCCGGGGCCGTACAAGTATATGTAAGTGGAGGGGAAAAGACCGTAGCCGATGCGGATTCCATTGCGTTGAGCATTAAACGGTATTGTGTACTGGTAGTTGGATATGGGGGAATTGTTATCATTGCATCAATGTCTCATTGTCAGTGTTGCAGACCGAAGCAGGATATCTATTATTCTCATGTCAACATTCTTTTCTTTGCATGGAGGAAAAAATGAATTGTAGAAGTTTTGTGTTTGCATTGCACCGTCCCTAGAAACCATGCGTGATACATGGCCAGAATGAAAGAATAAGGAGAAAGGAAATCATCTCTTTACTTTAAAAATACACATGTGTCATAAATTGTACCTACGACTACGTACAAAGTACGATGGCACTGGTGCTCCCAGCATCAGCGTCAGCATCAGGGATAAAATCCAAGTCTTAAATTCAGATGGGCGTACACCGATCACTTCCTATGACTAAGTAGAAAGTCAAAAAGTATTCGTGTATGGAGACGATGCAAAGGTAGGCAGATGAGAGAGAGAGAGAGAGAGAGAGAGGACGAGGACAAGGATGAGGAAAAGCCGACCGAGTTACATACATACATATGCAGAGCAAGTGGTTGAGTGTAGTGAGCGGGAGAAAAGTGCTGAGGAAGAAGGAGTAGGAGTAGGAGTAGGTAAGTAGGAAAAGAGGAAAGTAAGAAAGTAGTGATGATGTGCCTGCATACATGTAAAGCTTCATGCATAAAAGAAATTTTCGGAATTATCGTCAGCAGGAGCAACTCACTTATCGTTAGGTTTGAGGTCGGGTAACCTTATATTGCTACGTAATAGCACATATATACGTGTAGATGATGAAAAGTGAAAGCAAGTCAGAGGAATGAAAAAGGATGTAGACAAAATACAGACAACAGCCTCCCTTTATTACAGGTTACGACCAGTAGATGTTAGATGTTCGTGTAGAGACCGAGAGAGAGAGAGAGAGACGGATCGTGTAGCGTAACCTCCGCATACGCATACTTACCTCATAGATCGACTCTACTGTGGGACAGGGATAGTATTTTCCTTTGCGTTTTAACACACAATGTATACTCTGACTGTCTACATAAAGAACCAGAGCCACAGAGTACCCACGACAAAGACCAGCACTATGTAGACGGAACGAGACTGGGGCATCAACCACGTATGTTGTCTACGCAGCGCCCAGTTCACTTTGTCTTTGCCTCTACATTCATGCTTTCATTCTTCCTTCCCGTTTCCACTTCCACTGCCACCTTTATAATTATATAGATGTGTGCACTTGAAGATAATATGCACACATGCCTGTCACATAGAAAGGAATGAATGAACACTGCGACTGGGTGCTTTGCGTAAGTAGGCATGAAGAATAATGTGAGTGACGAGTGTGGAGGGAAAGCAGTTGACTAGCAGATTCTCTTCGTCGATGCAAATGTTTTCACCATGTAACCTCCACTATATCAACCCACATACATGCATTATCCTAGCCTAGACACACTTACCTACATATATAGACATACCTATCTCCTCAAACATCTCACAACTCATCATCGTCAGCCTCACTGTACGATACTCTACTGTACAGCTGTATCTACTTACGACCACCAACCTGCTCCCTTTTTCTTTTACCCGTCATTTACATATTCAGTCATTCATCCCACCATACTACATCATATCATACCATACCATATCATGCCACACTAGCAGCTACAACTACATACAGCCACTGTCCGTAGTTCGGTCTTGTCCTCCCTATATCTTGAAGGAAAGATGCCTCTACTTCTACTACCTTAACTCATACAGATAGTGCATGCACTCGTACTCGTGTTTGTGTAACATGAAGGAAATCTCCCGTCAACCAAGCCAATGAAAGTGGGGTGCTGAGCTTAAAAGACAAGTACCTTGAGCGTATGGATAGATGCATACAATTCATCACCGTGTAAACGAACGTAGATGATGACGCCGGAGATAAAGTTCAAAAAGTAATGCTTTCCCACCGGTCATCCCTCCACGCTTTTACTCTTTGGCTCTATCTTACTATCACCACTACAACCATGCTGCTAGTGCTACAGCTACAATTTCCAACTTGATGTAAATGTAGACTATATCTTCTACATAATACTATGACTATGACTGATATACACATAAGGAGTGTTTTCATTCCACAGCTTATTGTTAGACTTACTTGGCTTAAAAGTACCCTTAGCTTAGCAGTAGCTCCTAGCCTGTCCGACTCTATCTACGATAAATGTTACCTACTCACTATTCGACGCTACACCATACCATACCATACCATACCATACCAGGATAGATGAGAAGAGAAAGATTGTTACACCACATCCATCGATACGATACGACGTTGTACGATGATGGCCTGCCATAGCATCGTTTCGTTGTCCGCATGTGAACGGATGGGATGGAGGTTGTATGTTGAGTAAGTTGTGGGAGTTTGGAATAGAGATACTCATGACATGAGATAGTTGGATAGTTGCTGCGAGGAAAAAGTAGCTGGAGAGAGAGAGAGAGAGTGAGAGAGAAAGAAAGAGAGAAAGCCGTGTGCGAAAATGGAGCCAGAGGGACTTGCTATGGATGGGTAAGGATAGGCGAGGATGCGAGGATGCGGGGAGAGAAAGATGGAATACGCGAGCTTCCCTTAATGCAGCACATTATCTTGATGACTTCATGAGATAAGGGCAGAATGAAGATTTATTCTGTGTGAGCTTGATTTGCATATTTCGTCTTGAGAATGAGACAGAGAACATGATTGAAATTGACAAAGAGATGTTCCGCTCTGCCCGCCCTCCCTGCCATGAGGAACATATGGTGTCAAAGAAGAAGAATAATTATTACCACTAGTCTCAGCATGATTCATTATGCAGCGTGTTGATGGTGGCAGCCGAGTGGTGGTGGTTCCGTTCCCTACGCAATACACACTCACTTACACGCACTTGCACACTGCTACAATTCACGTCATTAACTCAATACACGTACTTATCCAAACCACTCCGACTCCACTCACTCCTTTCTGCATACTGCACAGTCCATCCAAACCCAGGCCAGGCCTATCTACTATTACTGCAATGCATTTACACATTTCTGCAGTTCTGCACCTACAT
Source organism: Ptenothrix huangshanensis (assembly GCA_036851915.1). Lineage (NCBI taxonomy): Eukaryota > Metazoa > Arthropoda > Collembola > Symphypleona > Dicyrtomidae > Ptenothrix > Ptenothrix huangshanensis. The sequence continues at coordinate 27,528 of JAAXYX010000051.1, read as the reverse complement.
AAAATATATCTTGCATCTGCAAAGCCTTTGCACTAGACATCGAGTATGTACATAGTCTCACAGGCATAACATTAGGGAAACGGGAAAACTTTAAAATATTTAGAATCGTGTATCTATCAGAGCGTAGCATGCATATGAATGTTCACCTAGTAGAGGGAAAAGCATTGCACAAGTCTTCCTCGAATTCATAGTTTATCCATAGGATTACAGATATGTTTCAAGTTCCTATATTATGTAGTTATATCTGTAGACAGGCGTACCATCGACTATGCTTATAGTTACTATATACATGCGTTTACACGTACAACAAACTTGAAAAGGAATCCGAGAGATTCGAAGGAAAGGAAAAGGGCATCATGGATCGTGGCTTTTCCTCAGTCAATCAGCTGCAGATCTGCTTCTTGAGTAAGCCTCCTAATTTATTAATCGCTATAGTATGTGTTGAAATTAGAATGCAGACACTTTCCACTCTACAAGACTCTACTCCATTACACTCCACCATTGATATGTAGCTCCTCAGCTCTCAACACTCAACAGTCATCAATTTTCACTTGCCTTTCTCAAAATCTTCATTACCTTCCACTGCCATCTAAATCGTTTCCTTTCCTTCTAGTAATCATTTCAATTTTAAACTCCTCTTTAAGTTTCATCGTCATAGGCTGTAATAATGGAATTGTAATCATTTCTACTCCTCTCCAATCTGGAATATGTACCAAACAAGGATGGAAATACACGGTGTGGTATATGTAGGTATAACATAATAATGGTACAATTACCTACTACTGACTACCCTAAGCAAAGTAAATGTAAGCCATGAAGCGGATATATATTTATTAATTAGAACGATTAGTAGGTAATCTTGATGTAAGAAAAAGAGGTGCGTAAATTCTAATTTAATATATATACCCATACAGAGTTAATTAATATTCGGATAATGCAGTGCACATGAAAGCCGTAATTATGTGTGGAGAAATGAAAAAGTGTGTTTTGTTTGTCTATATACTTAAAATCAATATTTATTATACTAATGCAAGATGTGCCTTGTATAATGATGGTCGCAAAGGGGGTTCTGGCTATAACCCAGGAGAAGCCGTATCGTTCAGAGTTTATAAGTTTGCGAAACATGCTACTGAATAGCTGATTGCTCAAGACCACTACACACACACACACACACACAAACACACTCATTCACTCCAGTGCTGATTTATTCTCCTCGATTCCACAGAAGCCACAGCTTACCGAAAACAAAGAGAATCCTTGAATATGAAATTAATTACAGCCAAAGCCAACCAATGTTTTTAATTTGCATTAATGTCATATTTTTCATCCATTGTATCACGATCGTCTGCATGAAGAATGAAATATTAAATGCTTGTACCGGTGTACCTATGTACTATATTAGGTAACTAAGGAGTTACATCGGAATCGGAAGATATACCTACCAACCTGGGTATTACATACTGTGAAATGACGTAGGTGGTAGGGAGGTACCTTTACTGCTCCTCCAATTTTCAAGTCCTCTGTTCGCAAGAGAGCATAACTAAAGGAAAGATTCAAGTGTCCCAAAACCTCAAGACATGACTGTGCTTGGCTGGTGACAGCGGTAGTAGTGGGCTATAGACGTTTTACGCGTCTAAACAAAAGGGAAAAATTGGAATGGAAATGGATATTAAATTTTTGCAGTGCTCTCAGCAAATATTTTCAAATGTCGGATAAAAAGTAAAGTTGACGCAGGCGAATGCACACACGGACTAGATAAGGAAGAAGAATGATGATGCCTTCACGTTCCTTGTATTGAGATTGAGTTTGAAAAGTGTACACAACTCATATCAATTGAGTTTAATAGTCAGTTGAGAAATCAAATATTTTTAATAAAAATATGATTCCATCTGGAAATTGTAAGTGAATGGGAATGGGAAGTAGATGTACGGTTGGGAGCATATATATTGCAAATCGATTGTAGTAAATAGGCATATCCTTCTCCAAGGGTTGAGTTGAGAATGGAAGGAATGGGAAGGGAGAAAGAAACGGGCTCGAGTGCATCTTTAAAAGCTTTAAAAAGAAGGAGCCTAAGAAAGTACACTCTATGGCCTCTGAAGAGGTTCGCTCAGTCAACCTTCAGCTTATCCAAGATCATGTTCATGTGTCAAACTCATCCTTCTGTTTGTACATGGGTGTGTATACTGACTTGGAATATGTGTGTGTGTTTACTGGAAATAGAAGTCAGACTTTTTTTTAAGAGAAGAAGGCCAAATTCTTCTTACACACTGCACTGTCCAATTCAATCCAAGCTCAATTCAATTCAATGCAGTGTTCACTTGCGTAAATGTACCGATGGATGTACAGTTAGGTACATGATATTCCTATTCTTACGGGTATGGTATGGTATGGTATGGTAGGTTAAAGGAAAGGACCAAACGTATGGGATGAGAGGGGAAAAATTTTTACGGAGAGAGAGAAAACATGAGAAGTCGCTTTTTCGAGAGTCCTTAAGAAACCATGTATAGATGTCAAGTTGTAAGGAATGAAAAACTCCATGGGGAATAATACAACCACGTGCTTAACTCTACACACATTTAACTACATCATTCCATTTTTCTCACCCTGAATATGTCGTGCTTCCTCTTCCCTTTCTTCTTCCTCTCATATGAGACACATATGTGCTCTTCCACTTTCCATTTCGATTTTTCATAGCACATGAATTCACACCTTCTCTCGCCTCCGTTCCATCCATATTCACGTTCACATCCACAAACCAGATTCAGATGCACATTCAATCCTTTCTTCTTCCTCCTCTCCTCCTAGATAAACCTCCACAACCAATACCAATATGCACTGGTCAAGAAGTGCACCTGTATTATGTGTAGCATAACATGTGGAAATGGTAAATTGGGTGAAATAGATTTTTTCCTGTATCAAACATCTACTGGATACTAGTAAATGCCTTGTACAAACACATGAAGAAAATGGAAACCTAAACTTCCTACATACAATTTTTTATATAAAGGAATTTCGTAAGAGAGGATTCGGCCATGTTCAAAGTTCAAAATGAATGTCATCAAGGATCTGCTCAGGTATACATAGGGGATACATACGAAACGGACGAGAGTGTTTACAAGGAAATTCCAAATGCTGTACGACAGTCAGGTACGCCACCAGTCCAATGCCTCTCTGTGTTGTGTAAAGCCTTTCCAAAGTGTAAGATCAAGCAAAGAAATTCCTGTTTTTTTCCTTCTACCTACGAGACATCTCAAGATAGGAAACGAAAGTCCAGATCCAGGTCAGAGTTGTGGCTCAAAGGTATTCCGGTTTCTTTTGGTTCTGGAAATAATAATAACATATCCAGAGATATTTTTTCGTGCTCCCCGACTTTACATCACATTACATTATCGTTCGCTTGGATGGTGGTGGTGGAAGTAGAAAGTGATTGTTTTAGCGTAAACTCGAACAAGATATTGGCCTTTGAGATAGCTAATCCCGTTGTATAAAAATCCTTTGATCTTCCAGGTGCAATGTAATACAATATTGTGCGAACTTTGCGTTTGATGTGATTGCAATACCTTACGGTTTACAGTGTGTCATTTACTTATGCTTCCCTCCAAATATTCACGTAGAGACCTACTACGTGTACAGCGTATGCGTCCCAGCTCCATCTCATCTCTATATCTCATTGTTATACATCATGCCAACTGCGACTCTACTCCTCTCCACGCTATAGCATAACAATTGGGTGTAAAACCCTAGCGAATTTAATCCAAGTCGATGTGTAGCTCCAAAACAAGTCAATAGGAAAAGCCTTTGTTATAGTTTAGTTCAAAGAGATTTCTCGTACATGTTGCATTTTTTAGAATACATATCGATTTTATTTTGTTCCACATCAAAATTACACCATCAACGTTTTCTGTTTTAAAGCAAGTCTCTCGCAGCCGAGAAAAATGGGAAAATTCAAATGCGCTCCAATTGATCTAATCATTATCAAGATTTCAAGATATTGAAAATTGACAAAATTGAATTGTGGTGATTTGGGAGCCGAAATTGAAACTTAGCACTAGGAATAAATATAAATGTGGGAATCTAAAAAGAGGTCTTCGTTCTTCCAGCAGTGACAGGAGGAAGAATGAAATATGTCAAAATAGACAAAATTCCTCCTCGAGCTCGATACGATCAACAAATCAATCACGACAGGACGGAATGAACTATGGGAATGGGAATGGGAATGGCACCGGGGAAAGGTGATATGCCGTGGCGCGTCGCTTTTGTCGTTAAACTTGGAAATCTCACCAAGGAGAAAATAAAAATGAGTAAAGCTGGCATCTTAGGGAATTTTACTCAACGAAATGGAAAAGCTCGTGACGACAAGCAAAGGGAGATTGCGGATGCATGAAGATCAAGGAAGGGAAATAGGGACGAGAAAGGACTGAAAAGGGAAATGGATGAGAGAGAGAGAGGCAAAGGCTTCGTGCAACACCGCACTGAAACATTGAAACATTGAGCCCATTGAGCGCAAGTAATGGGATGAGCTTTTATAAACAAGGAGACAAAACAGTAATATCTCTTAATGGGAGAAGTAGAAGCATCTGTAAGAAGGGAACAAGAAACCGCGACCCAGGCAAGCAAGATAAAGGGAAGAGCAAGAGATCGAGGAGAATACAATTGAAAACAAATTATGAACTCTAATGCAACAACGTGGTCGTAACTGTGGCTTAATGTTAGTGCCTACAAGGTTCTCCGTACGATACGATGAGGAGGATCATCGTAGTAGTAACTACCTGACTCAATAGAGTAGTTTAAGAAAACACATCTAAACTAAAATAGCCTAAAAAAAACTTTAAAAATGCAGACAGGCTGCCGTAATTCAGCCTAATCGAATATACAGCAAGTCTAACTGAAACGACATTCTCCAAAATGACTCTACCTAATTTTATTTCATACACACTGTCGAGATGCCAAAAGTAGGTAACTAGGGAAGGACTTGGGAGCAGACTTGTAGGGAAAGGAGCAACTAACTGTGATGAGTTGAAGACACGGTTCAAGTTCAAAGCACGTGTTATACCGATCAAAACTAACGTACACCCACACCTTAGTATGTATTATGGCCATATCTCTCTACTGTCTACTGTCTGTGTGTCAGAATGCTCAGACTCTGATGACTCTTGACTACATAATATATATACACGGAAAGAAATCGACGTGGAAGAGGCCAAAAGTACATACCTATGCAGATGTATAGAGAGTGTAGAGGCTGGAGGAATAACAGTGGAGCCGGAGATAGTTAATTCTGTACAAGTGTAAGAGTGCTTACAATAAAAACAGCATTTACCTTCAGGACGTACACTCTTTCACGTTTCCCGTCCGTTCAACTCCTTTCATTTTCCCTCTTGATTTTATTGCTATACCGCAGTCGATTCTTCGAGAGTAAAATGTGGCGATTAGGCTGGGGGGAGGCTGTGGAGTAGTTTGTAGACAGTAGAGACTAGACGTGGAAGAATGGAAGACGGGAAGAGTAGGTACGTCGAGCCATATAGGATTGTTCTTGATGTGTAGAAGAAACCATTGAAATCATTGGGATGCGTCAAGTCCTACCAATGATCTCTAATCGAGCCATCTCCCATCAATTTACATACAAATATGCCCCTTCCAAAATGTTTTTCCATCTGAACTCAATGAACGCTCTATCCTGCATTTATAGTAGGAGGCGAGGCACAGAAAGAGAAATGAAGTCGTGGAAACTCAAGCCAGACCAGACCAGACCAGATCAGACCAGATCAGACGAATCCAAGCCAAGCCAATCCAAACCAAGCCAAGCTAAACTAAGCCAAATCAAACCTAGGCAGGCAAGGCCAGACTAGCGAAAGTAAAAGCAAACGGCTGCCAACGAAACCAGACAGGAGCCTCAACTTTTACTATTTATATATGTATACACACATGGACATTTTCAGCGTCCGGTCGCTTTCCATGTACGTAGTAGGTAGGTAGGTATCCATGGAGGGAAAAACAGACTTACTTTCACTTACTCAGAGCCACAGTCACTGCCACTGGTACCAGCCAAGTCCCAGTCACTGCACAACCTTCACAGATAGTAGCTCTATCAAGCCCAAAAAAATCGTGAAAGTACCTAGTAGTAGTAGTTCTTGATATACGAAAATGAAATCAATTCAACTTCGTATTCGCACTACCCAGCTCACGTAAGGTATAACAAACACACTCTATAGCATCTTTAAGTTTACACAGGTAGACGATTATATTTACAGAATGTACATTTCAACCCATTTCTGAGAGAGTGGGCAACGTCTTGGAGTGGAAGGTAGGTACCTACATACATACATTGTCATAGAAATTTCAAGGATAGCCAAGTCATTCGAACATCTCTAGCTCTATTAGAACCATCCATATTTTATCATTACGTTCATCACACTATTTCCTTACCGTCTCAAATGATGTGGGGGTTGGAATACGAAGAACGTGTAATCAGAATGAGGATGACTGAGAGACAAGGCAAAAGCAAAACTCTTGCCTTCTAATTTTCCAAACCATGGAAAATTCTCCCTTTATCTCAAACTATCCACCCACGACATCCGCAACAAATACCTACCACATACTCCGAACAGGATATACACTGCAAAAACTGATGCAATTATGTAAAACTCCAAAAAACTACTTATTTAGCATAATTTTGAATGGGTCAAGTTAACTGAAGTGCATCCAACAGTCCAAGATGATCGTTTACAGCGTTTGTGATACACTTAAGATGCATCTTAACCTCGTCCAAAGTTATACTAAATACATGGAGATTTTAAATGATTTTTTTCCTGTTTTAAGACTGTTTAGTTTTTACAATGTCCCCACGTGGACGATGGACGTGAATCTTGTCAGGACACGGACTTGGACTTGATTTTGAACTTTGAAGTGGGCCCAGAGGCAAACTGAAACAAAGGTCGGACAAAATACTCCGTACGCCTACGTGAAGAGACAACCACATGTTCCACATTCACCTTCGGCCAATATACTTTTCTCGATTTTTTCAACTCAATCTGTTTTACGTGGATATCCATCTTTCTCCTCAAGCCATACAGAAAAAATGTCTTGTCGGTAAAAAACATTTGAATCTCTTGTGAAAGACCTTAGTACCTGCGTCATCGAATCAACGGTTGCTTCATCAGTATGTGGCAGTTTACAATTTGAAGTAACAAGTACACTGTAAAAATTAAACAATCTGAAACCAGGAAAACATACAAGTATAATGCCAAAAACCTACTCGTATTTAGTAGCACCTTAACCACCATTTGGGTACATCCGAATCTAAAGTGCATCTTAAATGCATTAATAATACACCTTGGACTGAAAGGTAAACTTTAAATGTGTTTTAGATCCACTTTACATTTTCAGATCCACTTTAAAAGTACTTAAGATGCACACAAACTGCATTCAAGGTGGTATTAAATCCATGCAGGTTTTTGGAATTCAAGATGTACCGATTTTTACAGTGTATCAGATGAATTATTCACTCTCACATCGTGTGCAATGAATTGGATTCTTCGTTATCTTATGAATTTAATTCAGACAGGCTATTAAAATTTCAAGCCGAAACTGTAATACCACTGCAGCAATAATAGCAGCAAATAGATACGGCACGGCGGTTGAATGCGACGAATATTTGACAATGCAAAATTCCGTTGCACAATCTACTCTTCCAGTCGCGCCATCTCGTATCAGATAATACAACAAGGAGGAATACCCGGGTTCCCTACAAATGCCGGTAGAACTAACCGCCAAAACTGGCCTGCCGAAAAAGTACTACCAAGTTTCGACGGGAATTGAGAGAGTGCACTGTAAGCTGTAGATACTACCCACTACCAAAACGAACAGTCATAACAAATAAACTGGAAAATTAATCAAATCAAAATCAAATGGAAAACCTTCTGACGTTGTTGTCCTTTTCTAGCTTTTACTTGTTTTATTCAGGGAAGCATTACTACATCGCAGTGTTAAATTAATTTACTAATTAATTGCCAACAGCATGTACGTATATTATTTACTCCTGCTCTTCACAAACACAATTCCAATATTAGTAATTTGGTTCCACGTGCGTAATTTATTTAGATTCAAGTTTATTCTACGATAAATATTCATTAACCTAATTTTCCTGGACTTGGAATTGCACGTGTTTTTTCAACAATTTATAATTATAACTATTTTCGTTTTCAAGGAAATTAATGTAATTACTCTTTATGGGCACATTGGATGTTTGTTTTCCACCTGTCCCATCCAACAATAAACCCCATTAATACAAATTAATCAAGTAGCTTCATCCAGTTTTCAGCCTTGGCTCTTACGTGTGTAGGTAAATGTATAGATACATTTATGTAATATTTATATAATGATACTTTACTCGTGGTCTGGATGTAAACCGTGGAAACAGCTTTGATTTCATTCCTTCCCTTTGTTTACATTATTAGTTTGTCATACAAACTGGAACTAATGTGGAAAGTTGTTGCGTCTCAAATCCCAACTGACAAGAACTGATGCTGAAAAGAAAAACAAGAAATAATATCAATAATTTAGGCATTTTGAGTAGGATTCGTGTACATATTACATTGTTTGTACATTTCTAACCCTGAAAGTATTATATTATACATAGATATGATGAAACACGTGGATGGGTCGTGTAAATGATAGAAAATATTGCTACTTTTTTCTGTTTCCAGAAATGAGATGCTGGAGCTTACTATTGCAAAAATTGCAAATAAAAAAATACACCTCGTGTGCAAAACATTTCACCATTTATAATATAATTACGCACTACAGAGTACCTCCAGCGCTTATTTTTCTACCCTTATCTAATCATGATGAAGGAAAACCGACTGAAAGAACAAGTTACGGGAGTTGTCTTCGGCTTTACAATAGAATTACGACAGATGTGAAAAGAGAGTCTTTATTTTTGCACGCAAGTTTTCTCCATTAGGTAACTTGGCAATATGGAATCAGTAACTTATGGAGAGTCTAGTGGTTGTGATAGTGACAGCATAACGGTCATATAAGAATGGGTACCTACATACATACTGCATCAGTACTGTGCGTGAGAGAGGGCAAATGCTGGTCGGTATTTATTGTTAGTCGGTGCATAGATGTTAAAAGATTGCGGACTATAGAACGTAGATACAGCAAGTGTAATAATTCGGTTGAGTCGTGGTTGAGTAAGCGAGAAAAGTCCCTGTAGATTAGCTTGGATCTCGAATCTAACTGTGGCAATAATCTGTTGAATGAGTCACTTTTATATATTACACTGAGACATGTCTTGTTATCCATCTAATCATGATTATCCTACTTGGCTCGATCCTACTATTGCTAGATGTTACACGCTACACTCATCCATCTAAGGATCCATGCAAGATTGAACTGAAAGTGCACGGCACGCTTGCACTTATTACACTCCTTCTAGTCTCCCAGCTTCCTCCATCATCATTGTCATCCTTATTGCTCCGCACCGTATGTAATTACTGTGTTATGTACCTCACACTCACACTCCGAGCAGAGGAACACAAGGGAACCAACCAAGGGCCAACCGAATTCATTCCCGAAGAGTAATCCCCAGCTATTCAGCTATAGCTTCTCATGTCTACTGTCACTGTCTACTGTCTACTGTCTACGGTTCAACTCCCTACACTCACGCTCAACTTTACGGGGATGACTATGCATGCATGTAGTATGTACCGATGTAGGATCTGCATGGAAATGATTGCTATTGCTGTTACGGCGTGAGTCAAGCAACCAATCATTTCTACACTCCTTCTGCATCTGAATGCCACATCTCGTGGATGTGGCTCATGGGAATCCCTCAAAATGTCTTTGATCTTGAGTCACTTGTATTTCCTCTATCGGCTCTGCAGTAATTTCCAAATGTGTGTTACCCTCATTTCAAATAACGGCACACACAATCAAATTATTCAAACTCAAAACATTATTCGCCATAAACTTTTCATTCATATTGATACAGTTTTTTTTAAATGCAATTTATTTCCTTGTTATTCTTTTGCTCTCATCAATGTCTCTTCCTACAGTATAAGATCACGTGCTTTCATTCCGTTTTATTTCGGAGCAAAATGATAATAAACCTGCGTATTAGTCTTCCATTTTTATTCCATATATAACAAAAATTGGTATGAATATGGGTAGGTATATTCAAACCAATTTTATTGATGGAATTAGAAAGGATATAGGAGGATAGTGGTTTGATAAAAAAAAATAGAAATGCATACACTTTAATGAGTGAGATGGATGAGTTGAAAGGATGAGAAGGTTCTGATCTATTTTGCAAATAAATAAAAAGGATAAGAAAGAAAATATAAAATACTTGAGTAGGTATGTATAAGATATGCTGCTGCAATATAGGAACTATATCCATGTCATAGTAATGATTCAACCAACTGCCTAAAGGACTATGCTTCTGTAAAACTCTAAGGCTAAGTGCAAAGGGAGAAATGGTAGAAGTTGAAGGTTGAGTGACAGAGAAACTCCATCCAGCACATACCCCAACAGCATTGATATGCAATGGTAAGATTCTGCTGGGGAGATAACTCGTGATTCATAGCTCATCAATCACTTGCTGGTGAAGTCAACCATTCTAATAGATTCTAAAATAAGGTGACGATAACTAGATGTACCTATTTCAAATTTCATTCCCAGACCCGGGTTTTTGGTTTGGCAGTATTCTGAACACATCATACATATATACGCATACGCTCAACACTTGCTCATGTAATCGGGATATCACCTTCGCCTCATTTCTTTCATGCTATTTTCCATTTCCAGTCATGTTCATTAAACAAAGACGAGATATATCTCTAATGTCTAATGTATTCAATTCAAGTGGGAATTCACTGTACCGGAAGATGATCTTGTGGCTGGATGATATTTTTACGATTGCATTCATGTATGTTATAAAATCTACATTTAAATACACTTAACCTTTTCTTTCTTGGATCGATAGAAATTACCATAGTTATTTACTTGAAGTAATATTGCTTCATTTGTCTTTGTTCATAGTCTCTCATTTTCAGTGTGAAGGAAAAGCAGGCCGGTTGTTTTTCTACAATCAGAATCTGCATTCTTATGCTAAGCGCTGATGTTTCTACGTAGGCACCTACTTAATCACACGAAGAATACGCTTTCTTTCCCAAATAACGTGGAATACCTACATATATCTATATTTGTATATGCTGGTACTTTAGTTATGTCATTACGCTTCTTATAACTTCTAACGGTATTCGAAGACCATGTACAAGAATAATATGCATTCAAGAACCTACAGCTATGACTTGACTGTTACGAGACATTCAAAGATAAGATAAGTGTAATCAAAACAAAAAATAATTTCTTGTCTACTCATTCAGAAAATGAAAAGGGAAAGGGAGAGAAGGTTCTGTTCCGATAATCTTGCCTTCATATTCCTTGTGTGTCAATGTCATTACTACATCATTGCGTTTCTCCGTCATTCAGATAGACTGTGGGCTCTGGTCCTATGCTATAATCTTGGTCTTGGTCTCAGTTCTGGTCCTCTTCTCAGTCCCCAGTTGGCTCACAAGTCCCTTCATTTATATTCGATGAGGTTGTCACGCGTCCCTTGAGGGATTCCGTCGAATCTCGCCTCCTTTCCAATTCCAATTGGAAATTATCCTTTCTCATGAATGAAACTGTTAATGCGTTGTTCTCTCAAGATCAGATCTGATCAGAGCGTATATGTCTACGTATGTATGTAATACCTAGTAGTACAAGGGATGAGAAGCGTTGTAAAATTACATCTCAAACCAGCTCGGTTCTACTGGCACGTCTTGCGCTACACGCTAACCCTTTGGCTTATGTTATAACGTCATCATTCCGTTCCTTATTATTCAGTGGGCTTCTTATTAACCAAAACCAAAACCAAAACCCAGACTAGACCAGACTAGACCAAGGAAGCACGCGTTTCCAACCAAATGCCATTCCACGGCATTACTACACAGTTGTACATTGCGTAGCAAGCTTGTTCTACAGCACTTGGGCACACACTCAAATAATCTTTGGTAGCTAAAAAATAAAAGTAATAAAAGAAATATTTTGCAATAAAAATTCATTGATGCCTTCTGTGTTCACTGCAGTAGTGGTACATGGTGGTGCCGTAGTTGTTGAGATGGTTTCCAGATACAGCTAACAACTCCAAAGCCTCTTGAGAGTTGTTTTCAATTTATTAACGTGTGTGCTGCTCTTCGTATTGGTGTTGATGCTGAGCTGATATCATCGTCATCGTCATCGTGATCGTCCCCGTCATTGTGCGAACCTCCATGTTCGTTGTTGTTGAAACCAAATAATTCCGCCGCAGCACATTATACTCCTATGGAAGAAAAATACTTGAGGAAACGTGCACTTTCCAACCTTTCCAAGTCCAACCGGAGGATATCTTTGGATGGGATACGTATGTGTATACATGCAGAAATTATGACTTGCATTATCAATCCAGTACAGCCCATGCCAGTGCCTTATCAACGGAACATCTTTTCTTTGCAGTCTATCGTCTTCGACGCAAAGTGACGCATTTTATGATCCAGTAATAATTACACTTTATGCTCCCACAACATCGTTTTTATCGTAAGCATGCGGTTGCTTTTACTGTAAACATGTGTGTACTTTTATAATATGTCTACATACCTATATCACCCACTACCCTATACTTCATATGTATGTATTTGCTCACGTGTAAATAAAAACACCTTTTAGTATATAGTATAGTATGAGGGCAGAATAATGCACCGTGTTGGGAAGATAGGTCAGAGTTGAGTTTTGGAACAGAATGGCACGTGCTTTCTATTTCCAGTCATTACCATCCATACCTAACTATCCGAACATACCTACTACATATTGTACAACTACCCAACTTTCTCCTACTAAACTACATGTAATTATGCACAGTGCGCTCCTTCTTATCCACTTTTGCACTTACCTATGCAGTGCATGCTCCGGCTTACTCCTCTACTGCTTCGCGAATACGGCTACTCTTTCCTAGCTCTGGCTCTGGGTAAAGTCTAATTATTGATGTAGTCCTAAATATTGTAATCCCTACATAGAGGCATGGCAACAATTTAATGGAATTCGTAAAGGAATTCCAAACTCGAAAATCCGAAATTGGGAAGGCGTAAAGTTGGAATGTAATTTACAAAAAACAAGGAAATAGGTGATCAAGCGTGTGCTTATTTCCAGGAATTTTAATTGTGCCGTTTGCAACAGTGAACTAAATTGTTTGCATTTGAGCTTCTCCTATATAATTTCTTTTGTAGTTGTAATAGAAAATTATTTCGAGTTTCATTATGAAATTTTGCACTGCTCTTTGTTTGAACCAGAAAAATGGACATAGGTACCTACAAATGCATAAATGGTTTAGTGGATACTACAATAATTAAACAATTTGTACAGATAAAATGTAATAAAATATCATTAAAAGCTGTTTGGGTTTTTAAATTACACAGTAGTAGTAGAAATTGAGAAGGCGATAGAACTTCTATTGCTAATTACTATTATAAAATTAAATGACAATCATTTCTGCATTTTCTCTATACAAATAATGACTAGATAATTCCACAAAATAATCAATTTTCCACTCCATCTCACATTCAATAATATAGGGACCTTCCCAAACGTAGGTAATGAGCTGTTCTACTTACATTTAAGTTTAACTTGTGTGCTCCTTGAATTGACTTTCATTTGTTCCGCTAATATCCAGAACGAAAGAGTGAGCGAGAGAGAAGATAGACAGAGAGGGAGATTGAAATGGAATTCCTTTTAAGTTGTACAAACAAATTAGATGTAGACCGTGGAAGAGACAAGACAATGAAGCAAGCTTTCATCTATTGATAGCAGATATGGGAATTAAGGAGAAAACGAGCCCAGTTTAAATTTGTTCCACTACAGCTGTCCGTATGTATATGCCTTTGTTATTTCCCAAGTAATGTAGTTTGAAATTCATTTGTACCAACATAAGCATACCTTCGTAAGTGATACCGCACAAAGGCTATTCATATGTTGCTGTTACTATAAGTATCTATACCTACATACCTACATGGCTAGTGGAAAGTGAGGAATTGGATTCTTGAGTTAGAGTTTCGGGAAGACAAGGAAAGCTGGAGCGTGGTGTAATAGGGAGAGGGTCAGACCGAGTAACATGATTTCATTTAATTTAGACTCTGATTCGTGATCCAGTCAAGTTGAAGTAGGTCTCATTGGAATATCTTAGCACGTCCCAAGAATTAACTAACAGTGCACCCAGACATTCGCCTGGATACTCTTGTTGTAGATACATACATGCACCTTCCTAGGTATGTATACCCGACCATACCGCCTACCACAAGTTGCTCCTCTCCGGACTACCGAAGCTTAAGAACGTTTAGATTGTCTTCTTTTAAGCATCCTTTTGCTTTTCCAAGGGGTGTTCTAATGACTTTGCATCGGAATTAACATGTGAATAAAATATTTTCTCCTCAATCACAATGGTTCATCTGTTCATACGGACACGGGCAGTTCCAGTGTTCTAGCGAGACTACGGGCACGGGCCATGGTAAAATGAATGTAGTGTCGACTGCCGGCGATATAAATTCAAAAAAGAGCTTAATGTTCTCAAACTCACACATACAAGTGAGGGCATGTGAGGCGTTATGTGAGTGAAAGTGATTGTGGGACGATGAGATGTGATGGGGTACGGTATGGTCTGGCATGGTATATTTGGGGATGTGGATGTTGGTACGGATTTCTTTGGTTATGGCTATGGATATGTTCATGGCTACTACGTATAGGTATATGGGTATGGGTTTTATTGGATGGATGGATAAAAGGCTGCTGCTTGTACGGAAAGTGTGCGTGCGTATGTATTTCTGGTTGGATGAATTGGGGTCCATTGGAATACACTGAGAAGATTCGGAGACGCATCTAATAACACACAAGTATGAAGTAAGTAAGTACTTGATAGCTCACCGATATGAATCGTACGACACGACACTTGGAGAAGCGATGGAAAAGGAAAGTCAGAGTGAGTGAGCTCAACCTACTGAAAGGAATGAATGACGAAATTGCATTGCATCACCAACACGCGAATCACTGAATGAGCAGTGACAGTGTGCGTAGGTGCCTAGGTATATACATATAGGAACAAAAATAAATGATAGTCAAAAAGTGGAGGAGTTGCATATAAAGCCATAAGCGGCCAGTACCTAGTGAAGAACAGCCAGAGAACATCTTTCCAATCTCATTTTCTAGATGAGTCATCCATACACGCTGACAATGAAAACACGAGATCACATCCATTATTCTAAGCACAACATTCATTTCTCTTACTATTTCCATGCTCTCTCGCACTTCCACTCGCACTTCCACTCGCACTTCCACTCGTACTCGCACCAAGGTCTGTCGAGGTATCCATCTCACCCAAGTCAGCCAACTTGCTTGATGGAGATACACTTCTCTACAATCCGTGCTCTCAAGTCCATAAGCAATACATAACTCGACTCGAAAAACCACCTTATATATTATATTACTTATTACCATGTGCATAACTATGTGTCACACTTACTCTTACTCCACCAATGAACTTAAGTGTGAGTAGATATTTCCATATCAGAACCATCATAATCATGCAGACATTTCCTTCACATGCCAAATCATTATTTCTCATGAAAGTCAACATTGCAATTGGTTTTGACATCCGTTAGCATACCAGCGTGGCTTTCCTTTTCGTTTTTTTACAAAGTGTAAAACGTCTTTCTCTTGATGATAAAACAAAGATCTTTGATGGTACACATGTACAATGTATGTATGTAGCTTCATACAGGTTCAGTCCAGTCCAATTGAGAATGGGTCCAATCATCATTGAATCAAATTACAATTTCCGAAAGATATTCAGGTCAACTTATCTGAATTCATAGAGAGTGCTGTGCAGTGATGTCTTGTGTAGATTCAAGACTGCAGATAAAATATGACACGAAATCTGTGTACACGCGACGCGCACGTCTTCCACTCTATCTTTGTCACTCTATGTCTCAGACTCTAGTGCTGTCTTGGGCTTTCTCTTCAAATATGATTATTGTCGTTTTCACCACCGCACCGTCGTCAACCTATGCAGCAGGTTGGGTTTGGGTGCTCATGTTCACCAACTTTACTTTTCCTAAAAGCGATTAGATGTGAAAGATTTTATTACATTTTATTCGGGAAACTTTTTTAAAATATATTTTATATACAGCATCAATGTTTCCTTTTCCTCGTGTTCTTGTTTTTTCCTATATGTATTTGCTTCTGTAAAATTGAGTTCCAGAAGTGTAAAATAAAATATAGAAAAAACTACCTTGAATCTTGAAAAGTGTGTCCATGGGAAGAATGTTTAATGGGATGGAATGGAAAATGGAATAGAGACTACGTGAACTGAATATGCTCATTGTGACATTACATTTGCGAGTCCATGTACATTAGCCACGACACGACTAAATTTTGGACCACCGTCACACTTTGAATTGAATTGGTAAATAAATGAAACATAGATGTGATCTAGTTGGACAGAGAGGAGGAGGTCTATGAATGATGTAAGTGGTAGTGTATCTATTAACTATTGTTATCGGTTCGTTTCTCATGAGCCATGATCTTCTTTTCAGATGCTTCGGGATAGTACATAGTGGGTAATATAGGGACGCATTATGTATGTAGTAGTCCGGACTCTCATTCTCATGTTCATGTTCCTAGTAAATACAGTCGTTGATGAGACCGGAGCAGTCGATGATGAACAAAAGATCGTTTGTACGCGAACAATACGAGTATGTACACCAAGTAGGGGGGCGTAGATAAAATACAAGTCAAAGCAGTCAAATCGTATTAAATTCTTGTGTACATTGGGATTGGGGTAAAGAATTGGAAAGACCCATATTCTATACATAGAGCAAGGAAGAAGCAGTGAATACTGAATGGAAAATGGAATGGAGCCATACCATCATCATTGAGCTTATATCAGCTAAACTATGGATTAGTACCAAACCCTATTTATTTAGTTTGTATGTATGTTGACGAGATGAATCCGTCGACTTAGCCATCTAATGAAAGGGTTTAAGTATTTCCCAATCTTCTCCTTTAACAGGCGACGTAGTACGTAATAGAATTCATTTTTCACATTCTCAACTTCTCGTCATTTTAAACCTTGTTTTTAACAATTGATTTACATATTAGAATTTCAATTTATCCCATGATATTGTGTAGCTTTGGTTGAGCGTTGGTCTTGTGGCTATTAAGATTACGAAGGCTACACTGTAAAAACTAAACAATGTGAAACAAGAAAAATGCATTCAATGTAAAAAAAAAACTTTAACCCTAATTTACATTTATAGGTAATTATCGGATCTTCGGAAGTCGCAGATCGCATCAAAAACGCATATTGAACATCAAGGATGCAGCTTACAAGTAGGTCTTTTGAAATGCCACGTCCCGAATCAATCGTCTTTTCTGTAAATGATCATTATATGCAAATTATCAACTCTGCTTTGAAACGTAGTACCACTTTTTTGCTCGCTCGATCAAAACAATATTTTTGTATTGCATTTTCAGTTTGAGACTAATTAAATGGGATTTATCATGCTAATCTTTTTATTTTTTATAGTAATAATTTAATCCCATAGTTGATGTTCCGCAAACTGTCCTAACACCCGTTTTTACAGATTTTTATGAAAATCTTTGTACCACCAAACCCTTTTGCTATTTTCTGAAATCGGCAACGCTTAAAAAAACCCATGATGATTTTAATCATCTTATGTTAGACGCGTTCAGTTTTTATAGTGTAAACTATATAGCTACATTTTATAGTTCATAAATACTTTAAACCAGTGCCAATGTTCCCTTGTCAGAATGTTGATTCGGCAGTGGTGGTGAGATATAAAATAGGTATGAATACATCGATAAGCTGAAGATAGTTGGAAAAGTCTTATTGAGAGGAGCTGATAATGGCTTGCGGACGTGGGTTATTCCTTGGAAATATCAGTAATGTACGTGCAGTCAATTTTCTCAATAGTGCGTGCCCCATTACATTGTTGGCATTGCGTTCTGTTCCGCTCATGTAATAGACAGTCTGGGAAGGAAACTTTTGTGCAGGAGATAATTATATTTTCTAAACAAATAGAATGGGCCCATTGTAACATTTTACGTGGTTCCATTAAAATGGTACTGAAGAAAGTATCTTTCCCTGTTCCCTGTAAAGTATGCTCAGGTAATTCGTGGGATAGTCTTATAGTAGAAGAGAACGAGACTGGAAATGTATATGTATGTACCCACACCTATATGGTAATACAATTTGCGATTGCATGAGCCAACTGCTTGCTACTACTAATACTATATGCTACTACCTGGACCTATTGAACATCGACACAAGGCATATCTGTATTGAAGGTGTAGACATTAGCGTCCCCGTGGATGTACATGCATAGTCTGAATTCACCTTGTCACACAATCTTGCCGAAAAGAATGAACAGACTGACAAAGGAACCGCAGGGGGTGGGAATATTAAGTCGAGAAAATTTATCCCGATTTTCTCTTCTCCGAGAAGACAATGAGTGAATCCAATTTGGGAAACAATAAATCCAGCCGTGTAGTTGGACAGGAGCAGGTTATAAGCGTAAGCATGTACATACAATACAACTCATCGGAGCATGGCAAGTGCAACAAACAAGAGCACCGAGTAAACAGACAATGGTTCAAGAAACAGCGACTAAATCAACGGGTAAGATAATAAAAGACCAAGATTATACTGTAGCTAATTCGCTACTTGGTTAGTAATGGCACAGTAGGTAAGGTACCTTCCAGACACACAACGATGACACCCATGGCCATGCTTGCATGCAGCTTGCGTTTTTAACTGGAAGGAAAAAGGCTTGGCTTGGCTTGGCTTGGCTTGGCTTGGCTTTACGGACTGACTGAGACTACATACATAAATACATATACCTATCCAATACAAAGCTACACTGGAGAAGCTACAAACAGACTTATAGTTAGAGAGAAAGAACTGTGAACGAACAACTGAAATGTGCCAGCAAATTACACTTTTCTTTTTCATATAATAAATTATTCGTTTGCACAGAACCTCCTCTGTTTCTGTTGCTTTAAGTCTAAGTCCACGTCCACTGCCTTGTCACGGTTCTTTTTGTCATATAACTAAGTAATTGTACTTTACACTCCTGTCTCAAATCTAAGATTCTAGCGGGTAGACACAAATATCCGAGTCTTCTTTATTTAACAATCTAACTCTCTTTAATATAAATATATGTAACGAACAAAATGCACAGCTATTATTTAACTCTCTCTTTACGCCCGCAAGTAAAAATCCAGAAGCCCATGACTATGTACCTACGGAGTGGGTTGATTTTCAATTAGAATTCACAGACTTCATCAAAGCAGTTTCTCTTTTCTCATATATGTAATGCTATTTTTACAGAATTTAATTCTTTTCATCTGTACCGATTCCTACCTACCAAGATAATTACAAGAAGATGCTTTGTGTCGTTGTTCCAAATGTCGTTGTCCGCCCTAAGCAGACAGTTGCAAAAGTACACTGTAAAATCTGGTGCATGTAAAGCTTCAAAAACCTACTCGTACTTATTATTATTACTATATAACTGTGTTAGGAAGCGCAGTTAGGAAGCGAATCTCGTAGTCCAAAGTAAATTTTAATGCGTTTTAGTTTCATCATAACTGCGTTCATAACTTTTGGAGGATTTTAGATGCATTTTTTTCGTTGTAAGATATTTTAGTTTTTACAGTGTACGTATTGGTACGGAGCAGCAGTTCACTCATTTCATGTTGTGTGAAAGTAACCGAATGCATACATGGTTTGGAAGTTTGAAACGATTTAAAACGATAGTTGAGGGATTACAATTGCCGGATAAAATGACAGTTGCTTTTGAGTCTCATTTTGGTGGTTGTTCGTTAAGTAACAGTAACACAACCACGTCATAGTAACCCTCTGGAGGGAGAAGAAAAACAAGAAGTAGAAGAACCTGCCAAGGTACTTTACCTGTCCAACCAAAATCCAAATCCAAATCTAACTCCATATGTACTTTTTAGTTCTGGTTCTAGTTATGGTTTTAGACCTCGTTCTGGTACTGACTCTAGTCCTGGTTCCGGTAAAACCTAGAACCTCGATAAGAGTATCCTAACTTTAGGCAATAGTAAGTAAGTGTACGTGGTAGTTGCACTGTAACTTGAACCACAACTACAGTGCCCTAAAGAAGTTGTACCATTTTAACAACTTCTTAGATTTGAATTCTTAGGTCCGTTGTGCTTTCCGCTGAATGCACGAAGTTGGTATGTATTTTGTAGATGCATAAAAGCTGAGGAGAATCTGAGCAGCATAGACACATGAATTATGTAAGAGTGTCGCATGCAGCGTTTATAGTCTTGCAGAAAAAGAAGTCAGGTAAGATGGAGTAGGAACGTGTAGCTGTAGCATGATACGCTTGATGTATAGGCATAGTCGTGGTACTGCAGACTTTGTTACCAGGAGACTTCCCTACGTCACATAAAATTATGTGGGTATTTACATTTTTAAGGGGAAGAGGAAACGATTTCTTTGTAGGATAGGTACTTTGGCTTGGAACTTGAAAGGAATAATGGAGTTAGTCACTATAGGACAGGGAAGTGCACGCATGGGGTACTTACCACTGCACATATGCAGAATATCCCTCATAATATATCTAGGTACCTATATAAATACATATATCCCGACCCTACATACTACATACAAAAGCTACACTACCTACATGGGTGATATACACAGGAAATATTAGAGAATTGAGTACATTGAAATGATAAAGACACACTTAGCTCCATAGATGCGATGGGATGCGATGCACTCTTCCACTTCCATATCTTTTGAGTGAGTGCAATTTCTCAATGTGACTCTGAAAAATTGGGAAAAAGGATGAAAAATTCTTGTTCCGTCTGATTTTACAAAGCTTTCAAAGATGTTTCCAATAGTCAGTCGGAATTTAACTTTTTGCACTAGCTTCTGAGAAGACAAGACAAGGAGTGAGAATAGATGAGCCTTACTTTCTACCTTCCAGTTTCCAATTTAGACGTAGCCCTGTATACATCCACATAGGCCACATTTCCTCTGCTCTTACACTTGGATTCATGGCATGTTCTTCACAACAGCTTCCTGTCAAAGTCAAAAGTCCTCCCGAGAGGAAGTTGAACATGGTGCACACACTGGGTAAGTATACAGAGCAAAGTGAGAAGGCAAGAAAAAAAGTTCTACCAGTTCCTGAAAGACAAATGAAATCAAGGGAGAAGCTTATTCATTAAAAGTACTGGAAGTGGGTACGTTGTGGATTGAAACAAGGCCAAAATAACTTGTCTTTCTCTCATCTCTTATTTATCAGGCCACAGTAAACTTTTCACATTCCTTTTTTCTCTTGGAACACATTCACATAATAAGAAAATAATGGAGGCGATATGTGTCTGTGTGTAGTACCGAGAATTTTATTTTATTTTCGATGCTCAGCTCTGAGCGCTCATTTGCATCTATTGGTTTCCGTTACTCCCACAAGTGCAAGTTTTTATAAACTAGATAGAAGAATGGAAGCAAATCTAATTATGTGCATTGGTCGTTTCATTGAGCTTTATTTTACTTCAGTTTAGTTTAGTTTATTATTTCTATAAAAGCAATTTTGAACGAAATGATAAATTTCCATTCGTTTTTGCTCAAGTGCAATTTATCAAATTTTTATTATTGAAACTGTAATAGGTAAGTATAAACTATACGCCCTATATATAATTATATTCTGTCCGAAAAGTAGTTTTGGAATGTTTGCATCTACACAGTAAAAACTAAACAGTTAGGATGCATCTTGGACTGCGAGATGCGCTTTAGATGAACTTTATAGGAATCCTCTATCTGCGTTCATAATTATGATGGATACGAGTAGGTGTTTGGATTTTAAGGTGCGCCATTTTTTACAGTGTACTTTAATTAATTCGTGATGGATGTCTAGTGTTGAGCAACTACTTTGCCCTAGTTGAAGAATTGTCTCAATTATAACCACGTAATAATTACTTCATCTGCTACCAGTAGCAGAACTAATAAAACTTCTGACACTCTTCCGTGACTGGATGACTTGCATTGTCTGAATTATCTTTCCTATCTGCAATAATGTATGTATTGCACGTCTATTTATTTATGAATAACTGCGAGTGCAGATACATATACCAATAAGAGGTGCTATATTAGTATGAGCACAGACACATTTACAATATCTGACAGCACTCATTAATCTGTTTCTATTGTTTCACTTTTTCCTTACAGGGTTTTTGGAAATAGCATCCGAAAGCATATCTTATTTCCGTATTCCGAAAAATATGCTACGGAGGTACAACATGAACTTGTTTTGTTCCAAGTGAGATGTTCGTGGCAGTTTGGAGCACACAGTACACATGAAGTTAGGTAGTAAGTCATTTTGAGGAAATCCGTTTACTGTTTTCGGGTTTTCGGTAAGGATTGAGGTTCAAAGGTTTTTTTTTCCTTTCCGCTTGTGTCTTTACTTGATGTGGAACCACAAAAACTAACATATTAATACAAGAAGCGGACCTTTTGCTAAACCAATTCTTTAAAACACAACCTAACCATCTCTTCTCTCCTTCTCATCTTTCAAGATCAAAGAGAGAAGACGAAGATGGAACGATGGAGAAGTATTCCCAAAGAAAACGTTCTCTTCGCAAGCTTTACTTTTGGCGAAGAGATCCACGTGCCTTGTCTGCTATACTGTGCAGTCGACTCGACAGACAGTCGACAAGGTTAGAGAAAGAGTAGAGTTCCGTATTCTTTTGGTTGTCTCACTAAGATATAGAACTATAGACGGAAAAGATCACGTTGAAAGAAAAGCACTCAGATTCCTTCACGAGAAAGACCGCGTACCCACCCAATGAATATCCAATGTAGAAGCGTCTACGAGAGTCTACCTAGCCTAGATGTCTAGTGTACACATACACGGATCACCATATTATTTTTGGTCTATCTTCTCAAAGCAAGGTTGCTCGTAGGTACTCCCAGAGTAAGTATCTTGCCCAAACAGAGGTGGTTGTGCATAGGAAATAAGGATGAAGACTTGCTCGGCTTTCCTGGCTTAAGTATTCTCTTCGTCAGCCTACAGGTGCACAAAGGGATTTTATTTCCATTTCCTCTATGACCTTATTTAATGCGGTCGTCTTACTCGCAGAGCAAAAGTACCTTTGAATATCACTCCCAGCTCCCGTGCTCTCCTTCCCCCGTAACCAGAACTTGTAATGCGGAACCACACATTTTACTCGGGATTGCAAAATGAGATCGTCATTGTGCTTATCCCGTTTCCTCCTCATTTTCCGAGAGTGTATGTAAATATGAGCGAAGCCAGGATCAAGCTCGATGCTCTCAAAATCCCTAATGTCTGCACCGCACCTGAAATCAAAGGGAACATTCCGCTGGCAGAAAAATCCGTGTCTAATTCAATCCTTCCAATTAGCGTTCCTACCGTTCAAAGTTATTCCTTCCGAATTAGAAATTCAGGTCAGTAGTGGTTCCCCAAATTAAATTCACGATTCACTTTGATTTCGAGACATTTTAAAATTGTTTCAAGCTCTTCGCATAATCTTCTCTCGAGGTAATAATGGCATAAAGAGGCATTGATAGAATTCCAGCGCATACGTATGTGTAGGTAGGTACCTAGGTGCTTCATACTTTATTACCATTACCATTATCATTACCATTCGTCCTATTGTATTATGCATGCTTCACTTAGACTCCAGACTCCAGAGTACCATGTGGTTACGACTGCATAAGAACTTCTACGCAGTATTCTCATGTCATTGAAGAATTTCATATTTGTACGGGTTAACAGGTTGGAATATTAAATTCGAACCTTTGAAATCACAGAGAAAGTTGAAAGAGAGGGAGAAACAGAGAATTAAGCATGAATTAGTCGTTGTCGTTGGACAATTGGTAAACCACTAGCATTCGATTGCATGCAGGAAGGAGAGCAAGTTTTAAACGTGGCTTGGCTCTGATGAAACAATAACAACACCACACCAAAGATTTTCCACAGTGTTTGACTGAAAGTCAAAGTCACCAGTTACCCTTTCCCTCTCGCCTTCAGTCTCTCCAAGCGCACCTTCCATTCCCTCCCAATCATGTAAAATTAGTTCCGGAAAATAAACACTGTCACATCAATCAAAAATGAATGAGTGAAAGTGCCGTTGTTGAATATTGGAATGTAGATTGGCTCCGTGGTTTCCTTCTAGTACGAATTCAATGCCAAAGTTAAAGTCAAGTTGAAACAGCTACCAGCTGTATGTACAAATGTGCGGTTGTATGTAAGGGTTGTATCTACATGTGTACATGTTTGCACTCATGAGTACTTACAAACAAGTGAGATCGTGTAGCACGTGCTCCCGCACACTCTCAGTCCTATAGGTTAGGTGAGCATTCAAGCTTACCTACCTACACATATACACTCTACGTCTACCTCTCCACAGATACATGTCAAGCATCCAGCCACAACACAAGAAAGCCACCATGAGGCTTGGTTTATCTCAACGTTCTCCACCAACGTAAATATCTACCGAGGGTCTGAGAAATGTGGACGAGAGATGAAAACCTACATCAACTTATTTATTATGCTGGAGTTGAATTGTGACAACCAACTCTGACATTACGGAGTTGAGAGTGGGACGAATCGCGGATTACTGAATTGCACCGGAATGGATTGGATTGAGCGGGGAAAGGGCTGACCAGGAAAAAACCCGAAGGTACTAGTCACTCGTCTGACACAACACAACACAACATAACGTAACATAACATAACACAACACATAAGATCCACGTGGCGGAACATAACTACCCACTACAGAATATTATAATATGCATAATGAAAATATGGGTCCTCTCACTCTTTGAGCTTAGTAACGAGAACGAGTGAGACAGTCATGAAAAATGTAATAAAGGCAAAATGACTAATACAACGTGCGGAGACTCACTGGTTGCACTACTACTACTCCAACCACATCTCTCTCTATAATGTAGTGGTATGAGCACAGGACGTCTGAATAGTGAGGAATAGTGAGTAGGTACGGCACCTCACCAAATCCAACCAACATGCAACCTCCGTACAGCATGTAACATATGGAGTGAAATATTCGAAGGGGAAATTTTCCGGACACTGACTATGAGTCGTACGTCTTGCATGGCATTAGGCAAGTGGAGCAACCGAGTAAAAGAATGGGATCGACATGGAAGCAATCACCCTCATGTGTAATCCACGTCTCATTCAATGGAATGCCATTAACCCTGTGTGAATAATCGGATCGGGAATCGAGAGGGTGCAACTTTTCATCTCGTCTACTTCACATTTCCCCACACATTTGTGACTGCATTGTCTGAGAAAAATACTCACCACCACTTACGATTTTACATGCATCCATGCCACTATCTACGCCTCTCCTTCTATCCTCTCAAATTTCAACTTTCATGCTTTTCCCAATATTCCTATCAAAACGACTACGACTATCAACGAATATCCAGTCCGGATCCAGCACACAGGTTCATGTCCACCCACAAACTTCCCCAATATTATTAATGCGTTTTGGATTTTTATTTTTTTAATCAATTCATCCATCCCACGGGCCATTTTCGTAAGTGACAGTTCCAATCTGGACACAGTTACTTTACGTTAATTGCTCAATTTTTCTTTAGATGCTTATCGTAATTACATTGGAAAATTTTGAATCCAAATTCCAAGAAAACTTAATACTAGTATACCTAATAGTATTTCATTTTTAAGTATTTGATGTGCTCTATAAATTGAAATGATGTCGTGTGACTTTGACTTTGATGGCAGCATCAAAATTACAAAATTAGGTTTTTTAGTGAGTGCATTTACCCCAAAGTCCATAGCATTGATGAGAGGAGAGAGAAGAAGATAAAAACGACAAAGTACTTGACAGAGTTAACAGTTCCGATTTTCTGGCTATCGGAGGTTATTACACGTATGCACCTATACAGAGAAGCTGAACTGAATTGAACAGCTACCCTCTGTTTACAAGACTCCATAAAATGCCCATATAAATAAGTGCACTTGTGGAAAAGCGGTATGGAAATGAAACAAATTCTCTCTCTCTTTATGTGAATATCTATGGGTCTGTGTCTCTAGTCCCTGCAGTGTTCGGCGTGCTGCACACTCAACTCTAAAGTCGAGAGCTCACTGTTGATCCTTTCACAGAAAATCAGGAGCACTCATTCCCTTTTACTCACGACCAAGACCAAGACCAAGACCAAGCCAGGCCAGGCCAGGCCAGGACTAAGAATCACGTTAGAAGAGATTGCAGTGGTATGTACGAGGTTAGTCTATCCAGCACTGCCAGTCAATACAGAAGGTCAACAATGTACATAATGTATGGCTGGAAAATGTACATAAGTACATGACACAGGCAGAAGGAGAAGGAGAAGGAGAACGCCAGGACTGAGTATGTGGTTGTGGGTGATACTGCGTAGGGAAGTGGAAAACTGGAAGCAGGAGCTTAAACAGCACTTGTTATTTAATTTTCAGGCCTACATATACATATACCTAGATAGAGCACTGAGTTACAAGTGGAAGTCGACAGTGGTTGTCGTTGAGTACAGAATCCAACCATCACTCCATCATCCTCCTTTTCTTTGATACATACAAACACTTACAATGGATTAATATGATTTACTATAAAATGTAAGCTCATCGTAAACAAATCGATGACGATAGGTAAACACATTTGGGGAAGATTTTACTATTTTTCAATTTAGAATAAAAGATGGAAAACATTTCCTTTTAGTCTCGAGAAATTCAATTACAGATTTCAGATCTCTCTCGTCTCCACGACCTCCACCTCAGCCTCAGCCCAGTCAGTGCTCCTCCACTCCACTCCACACCACACCAAGCCGACAGCCGACCATACCGCAGTGTGTTCAAGTTGGAAGTTTCATAAAACTTTTATGGCTACAGGGAAAAGAAACGTGGCTTCGTTTCGTAGGTATACAACAAACAGTCCATGGCCATGGCAATAGGCATAGGTATACGTTGATATATACGTAGGCGTAATAGTACAACTTTCTCTCAATTCCAACTCCGATTTATCTCTCTTACATTCGATTGGTTTGTTCCGTTGTTATTCTACAATCAGGCGAGTCAAGCTGGATAGCTGGAACCGGAACATTTCAACTCAGCCCAAAACCCTCGAGTCATTCCATCATTTTACATCTGATCGCATAAGATCAATACAAGTCAACTAACTATTAGCCTTTGATGAGATAATTTCCTTCCTTCCATTTCAACCACTTTCCCGGATTCAATCAATATTAGTTTTGGACAATAAGGGTAAACCCAATGAAAAGTACTTGGTCAAGTACTTTCGTAGAATCGTAGAATTGTAAAAATAACTATGGTAATGTACGATTTGAAGTACTACGATTGGGTACACCTGATGAGGC